>JASAMX010030802.1:0-28227 GCA_030248175.1 Microlaimidae sp. YZB2_3 | reverse complement strand
CAGAAAATTGTTAATTGTCCATCATGTAATTGTTTATATCTTAAAATGATATGTGTTTTTTATAAAAGATTATGTTTTAATTTTAAGTTTGATATTAAAATCTACGAAATTGGAAACCCCAAAACAGCATTTTTTAGCGCTTTTGATGAATAAATTTTTATTCTCTGTAAAAAAATTGTTTATAAATGTTCATGTTAATTTTTTTTCTAAGATATCATCTGTCTATGCATTTCCCACATGTAAGCTTTGGTAGGATATCTCATTTAACCCAATTTGTTTGATGTTTCGGAATGACGGTCCCTCATTTCTTTAGTGAAAGTGCATTGTCCAGTATAAAGATGCTCATGTTTATCTTTCCAAAAACTTGATATTTTGGTTTTTTATTGACTAATAACTCTTAGCAATAAGTTTAAGCCATTTAAGAGACATGTTTTTTTATTTTTCAAAATTCCTACAGTTTTCCCTTAATAAAAATCTATTGTCCACCATAAAATTGTTGATGTTAATTTTCTTGAATTTCCCTATTATGACATTCTCCAAACTGTCCGCTTTCCAATGATACTTCATTTAGTCCAATTCGTTTGGTAGTTAGGGAAACGGGTCCTTTTTCCCTTTAGTAAAAATATTTTGGCCATGTGAAGATGTCCATGTTTATTTTCCAAAAAAAAAATCTGATATTCTAGCTTTCCTTTGACTAATTCCTTTTATCAATAAGTTTAAGTCAATTTAAGGACAAAAATGTTTTCAAGTTTCAAAATCCATAGATTTCCCCTTTGGTAAAAATGGGTTGTCCAGCTCACAGATCTCCATATAAAATTTTCAAAATTTCAACCCCCTCACGACATTACCCGCATTGTAAGCTTTTTAATGATATTTCATTTATTCGAATACTTATTTTTATTTTCCAACAAAAAAAATTTAAAACTTGTAACTTTTGTCATTTTTAAATTTTAATTCTGAAAATAAAAATGATCATTATTAACACAGCAACTAATAGTCTGATAGTCACAAAAATATAAACAGTGTTTAAAATGGATGTCAATAGTTTGTTTAAAATTAAAGCACATATATATTTAAACAAATATACATAATAGTGCCGAATATCTTTTAGTTCTACTAACATGGGAAACTAGACTGCCGATCAAAGCTTGCACCGCTAAAATGTAAATCATAATTCATTTGGTTTTTTTTAAATAAATTAATTTAAAAATATTTTTGTCCAGCCTACAGATCTCCATGTAAAATTTTTCAAAATTCCAACCCCCTCACGATATTTTACGCATTGTAAGCTTTTCAATGATATTTCATTTTTTCAAATACTTATTGTGTTTTTTAGGAGGAATGTCATTCCTCTCTTTAGTGAAAAAACGTTGTTCAGCATAAAGATATCCTTGTTCATTTGCTCAAAACAGATGATATTCTGCCATTCCATTAACTAATTGCTCTTACCAATAAGTTTGAGCCAATTCAAAGACAAAAAATTTTTTTACTTCCAAAATTCATAGGATCCCTCTTTGGTAAAATGCGTTGTCCAGTCTACAGACTCCAGTCCAGTCTCCAGTCCTGTCCAAGTAAAATTTTTCAAAATTTCAACCCCTTTACTACATTTCTCAGAGTATTAAATTTCCAATGATACCTCAGTCACTTGAGTCCGCTGGGTGGTTCTGGAGGAGTTAGGGAACACACAGACACACAGACAGACAGATATTACGTCTATTTTTATTTCATATAAAAGGGACCTCCTATTGCATAAAAATCTTTGTAATTGTAAATTAATAATTGCATATAAAATGTTCATCCTCATTTTATGAATTTAAAAATATTTACGTAACCGTGGAACTTGCAAATGGAACTTGAAAATGTAATGTCTATTATATTTTTAACGTAATTTTTTTAATACAAGTAGTACATGTCAGCCATACGGCTGACAAACAGTTGTCCCTGTATTTTTCAAGACCGATTTGCTTTCTTTAAGAATAGAATACGTTTATAATGCCCATATAAAGCCTATTAATTGTCCATTATGTACTTTTCCATGTTTTAAAGGGATGTTTGTTTTTATGAAAGATTTTAATTTTAATTTTGATATTAAACCTAAATTCTCCGAAATTGGAAAATCCAAAACGGCATGTTTTCAGTTTTTTTCGCGGCAAAAATTTATGCCCATAAAAATATTGTCTATAGGCACCTTGCACTGGAACTCGGTTTATACATGAAGTATGCAGTAAACATAGCGAGTCACCATAATAGATAATTACCGTATCAACTACTTATTTTTTGTAGTATGCAGATTAACCGATTGAAAGCGTGGGAAATTTCGATGGGTTAATCATAATCGGTTGAAATCGCTTGTCATGGCATCAGGTTGCTGTTAGCTGTTTTGCGTTCCCACAATGGGCCATACTTGTAAGAGAAGACGGATTAAGGAGACACTGGCCTCTTCTGGCCAGGAATCGAGAAAAACAAATATAAATTATTATATTGTTAATTAATAAATCTTTATAGCTTAAATAACGTTGAATTCAACCATCCGGATTAGGCAGGTTCAAGTTGCAAGGCGAAGGCCTAAGCCTGTTATTTTATTTAAAAAACAATATAAAAAATAAAAACATTATAACTTTACGGTTGACAGCCTATAATTTCAGGGTTTGATTCAAGGTAACAGAATTTTAACGTGTGAGGGCGCAGTAGGGCCAGTGTTACAAAATGTGGGGACCCATATAATAGAAACCCTTTTGCCAGAGATTTGCGCTCCCTTGATGCCACTATTTTATTTGCTTAACTGTAGCTTAATGCTAAAAATTTACATATAATATTTTAAAGGGATAATTATTAGAAAATTATTAAAAAGATTAGAGAATTTGGGTTAATTTGAAAAACTTTTATATTTTTTATTTTACGGGGGTGATAACAGTGGGTGAATAGATTTTGTTTTGAATTTAACGCCACACCTTCCCGGCCAGACCGAAACTGTCTCTAGTTTCGCCAGTGAGAAGAGAAGTAGAGGACCAGTGGAAATTAGTGATATGAGTCAGGGTTAGCGCCTAGACACTGTGTCTTCCGTTTTACCACTTTATGCTCGTTAAAATCACAACATAATACAAAGAAATTTTGTGGGAAGAACCTAACAAAAATTAAAAATTAAAATTAGAGTTTTTGAAATTTTAAGCGTGTATCATGCAGCCACCAGCGGGTGTAGTAATATCATAGGTAAATATGAAAATAAATCTTCTTTTTCTTTTATACCGACTAGAAGGAAATAGATTGTTCATGTATATGGTGTTTTTTTAGTCCTCATTGTTGGTGATGACTATCACTTCAGGGTTGTCCTCTAGGACATTGGCTAGTTGTTCCGTAACGTCATCTTCCTCAATGGATGATCCAACTGCCTGTCCAGGAGCGGATGTTCATTGGATCATTGGGGTTTGGATGGGTTGTTTGTGGCTGCGTCGATTGTGCGTGCAGGGCGATTGGTCGTAGTGGATGTAAGGATGGGTGACGTTTGTCTTTGGATCGCAGGACAAGAATGGGATTCAGCTTGGAAATGTTAAAACGTAGAGTCATCTTGGGTGCAACCGGAAGTAGATCGCTCTGTTGACGCAGGTGTCTTTGTAAGATCTCCTGACTTGCGCAGTGACAGTTTAGGAGGATTTGATGGCAGACTGAGTTTTTGCACCCCCAAGTACCGCAATGTCAGTGGGCTGTTGGAAGTCGCCATGGATGACCGGTGCAGTATAGAAGACCTGCTATAGGCACCTTGCACTGAAACGAAGTTTATACATAAAGTATGCAATATACATAAGTGTCACCATAATGGATTATTACCGTATCTCCTACTTATCTTTCGTAGTATGCAGATCTTTTGTAGTCCGAGCTTTGAAAGCGCGCGAAATTTTGATCGATTGATCTGCATACTACAAAAGATAAGTAGGAGATACAGTAATTATCCATTATGGTGACACTAATTTATATTGCATACTTCATGTATAAACTCCGTTTCAGCGCAAGGTGCCTATAATAAATAATAAAGGTTAGATTAATAATGGACATCTATGTTCAGCTATCTAGCGGTTAGGTGAATTCGTTTATTTATAAAAATTTATTATAGTGGCTGCTTTTAGCCTGAATACAAATTAATTTAAAAAATTGTGTTTTATTGGATGTAAATAAATGGTAATTAACAGGAAGATTGTACAACATGTACTGAATTGTTTTATGTACACACATTATATTAAAAAAGCTAAATTTATGTAAAACATGAAGAAGTGAAGCAGTAATAAACATAAATAAACTGTACAGTATACTAACAGCTAAGAATATATTGTGATAATGAACGAGGGTTAAGTAATGTAAA
Organism: Microlaimidae sp. YZB2_3; assembly: GCA_030248175.1. Taxonomy (NCBI): domain Eukaryota; kingdom Metazoa; phylum Nematoda; class Chromadorea; order Desmodorida; family Microlaimidae; species Microlaimidae sp. YZB2_3. The sequence continues at coordinate 23,873 of JASAMX010030802.1, read as the reverse complement.
AAGACGCTAATATATACACTAATTTAAAGGTGATAGTACAGTAATATGATATACTGTACAGCTATGTTGAAATTAAATAACTGAAATAAATTCAGAGCTAACCGTTAAACAGCTGTACAAACGTTACAATTGCGTCTGTGTGTCTATAAGTTTAAAGTATTAAATAATACAAAATAAAAATTGAATGCGTGACTTAGCACATAGCATTTGTCTTAATGTGGTACCTATATTTAGCGTCATTATAATTCAGATATTTATAGGGACTAGTTGACTAGTCCTTTCAAAAATTAAGCGCATCCGAGTTCTTGTCACATCCTGTTGAGCCTCCAAAAAGCTTCAGTTGTTGAAACTACCATGAAGGTAATAAATTCGTGAAACCTTAGTGTTACTAGTTTTAAATTAAGGGCTGATAATCAGTCCTTTCAAATATACTTACCACACCTCCTTGGCACAGAAGGAGAATAAGTCTTTGCTGCTTATCGATATACCTGTAGATAGGTAATAATTAAGTGTAACATAAGTGCTAGTGGTTTGAAAATTAAGGACTGGAATAGGTTAGTCCTCCTCAAAAAATTGTTAAAAGAAATCTATGGGGCAGAAAGAATATCTTCCAACCGCTGGTTCACGGGTAACTTACCTGTAGTGAGGTAATAAGTCGGTGAAATATTTGTGGTACAGGGTTGAAAACTACAGGGAGCTGACAAAATCAGCTCCTTTCAAAAATGCCATTGAAAACCGTATTGGTGATTTTTATGGATATTGTGGTGTCTAACAGTATTATTTTTTTAATTATTTCTAATTATTTAATAGATAATTGAAATGCAAAAATGTACAGGTTTAAAATTAGGTCAGATTAAAATTGATTATTGGAGATTTTTTTAACAGAAAGTTGTACACAAGATTGGTATCTTGCGGTATATTACAATAAATAATTTTAACCCTAATTTGTTAAACAAATTATTTTAGGTAAATCCGTTTTTGTTTCAAAAATCATAAGCCACAGCCGAACTTAAGCAAAAACATTCAAGATTATTACTAATCTGAAAAAGTCATGGTTCGAATTTGTGATTTGTGTTTTTTGATAAAAATACTAACTTTTCATGGTTTTATTTTTGCCTGAGAGGAGGGCGGGATACCCTTAAAACGCGTTAGCGTTTGAATAAATACCTACACCACTTGTGCTCTGACAATTATACAAAATTCTATTAACTTTTAAAAAAATACTACACCAAATGACGACACAACTTATTTTAGGTAAATCTGTTTTATTTCAAAAATCATAAGCCACAGTCCGAACTTAAGCAAAACATTCAAGGTTAACATAATTGGAAAAAGTCATGGTTCGAAATTGTGATTTGTGTTTTTTGATAAAAATATGTTTTCATGGTTTTATTTTTTTTACTCTGAAAGAGGAGGGGGTGCATACTTTAAAATGTTAGCGTTTGAATAAATACACCACTTGTGCTCTTTACACTATACAAAAATCATCGTGGTGCTAAAGTTTTTAAAAAATACTACACTAAATGGGGACAAAACTTCTATATTTTAGGAATGAATTTTATTTAAAAATCCATAATGTTTAACTTAAGCAAAATATTCAAGATTAGGATTAATCATGAACTTTGAATTTGCTATTGTGTTTTTATAAAAATACTAACTTTTCACCGGTTTTATTTTTTTGCTCTGAAAAGAGGTGGAATACCCTTAAAAAGCGTTAGCGTTTGAATAAAACAAATCACAAACTCAAACCATGACTTGTGTCAGATTAATCCTAATCTGAATATTTTGCTTAAATTCGGACTGTGGTGTCAAGCGTTTTAAAATATAACGATTTACCTGAAATATCCAAAAGTGTGTCCCCATTTGTAGTATTTTTTAAAAAGTTTAGCAACACGATGATTTTTGCGTATAATTGTAAAGACACAAGTGGTGTAGGTATTTATTCAAACGCTAACGCGTTTTAAGGGTATCCACCCTCCTCTTCAGAGCAAAAATAAAACCATGAAAAGTTAGTATTTTTATCAAAAAACACAAATCACAAATTCGAACCATGACTTTTTCAGATTAATCCTAATCTTGAATATTTTTGCTTAAGTTCGGACTGTGGTTTATGATTTTTGAAATAAAACGGATTTACCTAAAATATCCAGAAGTTTTGTCCCCATTTGGTGTAGTATTTTTTAAAAAGTTTAGCACCACGATGATTTTTGTATAATTGTAAAGACACAAGTGGTGTAGGTATTTATTCAAACGCTAACGCGTTTTAAGGGTATCCACCCTCCTCTTCAGAGCGAAAATAAAACCATGAAAAGTTAGTATTTTTATCAAAAAACACAAATCACAAATTCGAACCATGACTTTTTCAGATTAGTCCTAACCTTGAATGTTTTTGCTTAAGTTCGGACTGTGGCTTATGATTTTTGAAATAAAAACAGATTTACCTAAAATAAGTTGTGTCGTCATTTGGTGTAGTATTTTTTTTAAAAGTTTAGCACCACGATGATTTTTGTATAATTGTAAAGACACAAGTGGTGTAGGTATTTATTCAAACGCTAACGCGTTTTAAGGGTATCCACCCTCCTCTTCAGAGCAAAAATAAAACCATGAAAAGTTAGTATTTTTATCAAAAAACACAAATCACAAATTCGAACCATGACTTTTTCAGATTAGTAATAATCTTGAATGTTTTTGCTTAAGTTCGGACTGTGGCTTATGATTTTTGAAATAAAAACGGATTTACCTAAAATAATTTGTTTAACAAATTAGGGTTAAAATTATTTTTTATTGTAATATACCGCAAGATATAAAATACTTGTGTAGCAACTTTCATGTTAAAAAAATCTCCAATAATCAATTTTAATCTGACCTAATTTTAAACCTGTACATTTTTGCATTTTCAATTATCTATTAAATAATTCAGAAATAATTAAAAAAATAATACTGTTAGACACCACAATATCCATAAAAATCACCAAAACGGTTTTTTCAATGGCATTTTCCTCCGAAAGGAGCTGATTTTGTCAGCTCCCTGTAGTTTTCAACCCTGTACCACTAAATATTTCACCTACTTATTACCTTGCGAATAGGTAAGTTACCCGTGAACCAGCCGGTTGGAAGATATTCTTTCTGTCCCTATAGATTTCTTTTAACAATTTTTTGAGGAAGGACTAACCGATTCCAGTCCTTAATCTTCAAACCACTAGCACTTATGCTTACACTTAATTATTACCTATCTAACAGGTATATCGATAAGCAGCAAAGACTTATTCTCCTTCTGTGCCAAGGAGGTGTGGTAAGTATATTTGAAAGGACTGATTATTAGCCCTTAATTTAAAACTAGTAACACTAAGGTTTCACGAATTTATTACCTTCATGGTAGTTTCAACAACTGAAGCTTTTTGTAGGCTCAAACAGGTATGTGACAAGTGAAACTCGGATGCGCTTAATTTTTGAAAGGACTAGTCAACTAGTCTCTGATACAATATCCCTGAATTATAATGACGCTAAATATAGGTACCACATTAAGACAAATGCTATGTGCTAAGTCATGCATTTAATTTTTATTTTGTAATTATTTAATACTTTGAACTTATAGTAACAGATATACTGCCACACCTGGTAACGTTTGTACAGCTGTTTAACGGTTAGATCTGAATTGCTATTCATCAGTTATTTAATTTCAATATAGCTGTACAGTATATCATATTACTGTACTATCACCTTTAAATTAGTGTATATATTAGTGTCTTTTTACATTACTTAACCCTCGTTCATTACTTACCTAATATATTCTTAAGCTGTTAGTATACTGTACAGTTTATTTATGTTTATTACTGCTTCACTTCTTCATGTTTTACATAAATTTAGCTTTTTTAATATAATGTGTGTACATAAAACAATTCAGTAACATGTTGTACAATCTTCCTGTTAATTACCATTTATTTACATCCAATAAAACACAATTTTTTAAAATTAATTTGGTAATTCAGGGTATAAGTAGTCACTATAATAATTTTTTATAAATAAACGAATTCACTTAACTGCTAGATAAGCTGAATATAGATGTCCATTATTAATCTAAACCTTTATTATTTATTATAGGCAGCTTGCGCTTAAAAACGTAGTCTATAAATAAAGTATGCAATATAAATTAGTGTTGAATTATATAATGGATAATTACTGTATCTCCTACTTATCTTTTGAAGTATGTAGATCAATCTATTAAAATACTTTGTGCGCTTTCAAAGTTCGGAATGCAATAAAAGATCTGTACATACTATGAAAGATAAAGTAGGAGATAGAATTGTAATAATCCATTATGGTGACACTTATGTATATTTGCATACTTTATGTATAAACTTCGTTTCAGTGCAAGGTGCCTATAGCAGGTCTTCTATACATGGATATCGGTCATTCATGGCGACTTCCAAATAGCCTACTGACATTGCGGTGCACTTGGGGGTGCAAAAACTTAGTCGGCCATCAGATCCTCGTAAACTGTCACTGCGGAAGTCAGGAGATCTGTACAAGACACCTGTGTTAACAGAGCGATCAACAGCTTCCGGTTGCACCCAAGATGACTCTACGTTTTAACATTTCCAAGCTTAGAATCCGATTCTCGTCCTGCGATCAAAATAGAAAATATATGTACACACCTATCCTTGTATCTGCTGCACGACCAATCGCCCTGGACGCACAATCGACGCAGCCACATATAATCTATCAAAACCCCAATGATCCAATTATTTTAGGTAAATCCGTTTTTATTTGAAAAATCATAAGCCACAGTCCGAACTTAAGCAAAAACATTCAAGATTAGGACTAATCTGAAAAAGTCATGGTTCGAATTTGTGATTTGTCCTTTTCGATAAAAATACTAACTTTTCATTGTTTTATTTTTGCTCTGAAGAGGAGGGTGGATACCTTTAAAAAGCGTTAGCGTTTGAATAAATACCTACACCACTTGTGTCTTTACAATTATACAAAAATCATCGTGGTGCTAAACTTTTAAAAAAAATACTACACCAAATGGCGACACAACTTTTGGATATTTTAAGAAAATCCGTTTTTATTTCAAAAATCATAAGCCACAGTCCGAACTTAAGCAAAAACATTCAAGATTAGGACTAATCTGAAAAAGTCATGGTTCGAATTTGTGATTTGTGTTTTTTGATAAAAATACTAACTTTTCATGGTTTTATTTTTGCTCTGAAGAGGAGGGTGGATACCCTTAAAACGCGTTAGCGTTTGAATAAATACCTACACCACTTGTGTCTTTACAATTATACAAAAATCATCGTGGTGCTAAACTTTTTAAAAAATACTACACCAAATGGCGACACAACTTTTGGATATTTTAAGAAAATCCGTTTTTATTTCAAAAATCATAAGCCACAGTCCGAACTTAAGCAAAAACATTCAAGATTAGGACTAATCTGAAAAAGTCATGGTTCGAATTTGTGATTTGTGTTTTTTGATAAAAATACTAACTTTTCATGGTTTTATTTTTGCTCTGAAGAGGAGGGTGGATACCCTTAAAACGCGTTAGCGTTTGAATAAATACCTACACCACTTGTGTCTTTACAATTATACAAAAATCATCGTGGTGCTAAACTTTTTAAAAAATACTACACCAAATGGGGACACAACTTTTGGATATTTTAGGTAAATCCGTTTTATTTCAAAACGCATAAACCACAGTCCGAACTTAAGCAAAAATATTCAAGATTAGGATTAATCTGAAAAAGTCATGGTTTGAATTTGTGATTTGTGTTTTTTGATAAAAATAGTAACTTTTCATTGTTTTACTTTTGCCCTGAAGAGGAGGGTGGATACCCTTAAAACGCGTTAGCGTTTGAATAAATACCTACACCACTTGTGTCTTTACAATTATACAAAAATCATCGTGGTGCTAAACTTTTTAAAAAATACTACACCAAATGGCGATACAACTTTTGGATATTTTAAGAAAATCCGTTTTTATTTCAAAAATCATAAGCCACAGTCCGAACTTAAGCAAAAATATTCAAGATTAGGACTAATCTGAAAAAGTCATGGTTTGAATTTGTGATTTGTGTTTTTTGATAAAAATACTAACCTTTCATTGTTTTATTTTTGCTCTGAAGAGGAGGGTGGATACCTTTAAAAAGCGTTAGCGTTTGAATAAATACCTACACCACTTGTGTCTTTACAATTATACAAAAATCATCGTGGTGCTAAACTTTTTAAATAATACTACACCAAATGGCGACACAACTTTTGGATATTTTAGGTAAATCCGTTTTTATTTCAAAAATCATAAGCCACAGTCCGAACTTAAGCAAAAACATTTGAGATTAGGACTAATCTGAAAAAGCCATGGTTCGAATTTGTGATTTGTGCTTTTTGATAAAAAATACTAACTTTTCATTGTTTTATTTTTGCTCTGAAGAGGAGGGTGGATACCTTTAAAAAGCGTTAGCGTTTGAATAAATACCTACACCACTTGTGTTTTTACAATTATATAAAAATCATCGTGGTGCTAAACTTTTAAAAAAAATACTACACCAAATGGCGACACAACTTTTGGATATTTTAGGTAAATCCGTTTTTATTTGAAAAATCATAAGCCACAGCCCGAACTTAAGCAAAAACATTCAAGATTAGGACTAATCTGAAAAAGCCATGGTTCGAATTTGTGATTTGTGTTTTTTGATAAAAAATACTAATTTTTCATTGTTTTATTTTTGCTCTGAAGAGGAGGGTGGATTCCCTTGAAACGCGTTAGCGTTTGAATAAATACCTACACCACTTGTGTCTTTACAATTATACAAAATTATCGTGGTGCTAAACTTTTTAAATAATACTACACCAAATGGCGACACAACTTTTGGATATTTTAGGTAAATCCGTTTTTATTTCAAAAATCATAAGCCACAGTCCAAACTTAAGCAAAAACATTCGAGATTAGGACTAATCTGAAAAAGCCATGGTTTGAATTTGTGATTTGTGTTTTTTGATAAAAAATACTAATTTTTCATTGTTTTATTTTTGCTCTGAAGAGGAGGGTGGATTCCCTTGAAACGCGTTAGCGTTTGAATAAATACCTACACCACTTGTGTCTTTACAATTATACAAAATTATCGTGGTGCTAAACTTTTTAAATAATACTACACCAAATGGCGACACAACTTTTGGATATTTTAGGTAAATCCGTTTTTATTTCAAAAATCATAAGCCACAGTCCGAACTTAAGCAAAAACATTCGAGATTAGGACTAATCTAAAAAAGCCATGGTTCAAATTTGTGATTTGTGTTTTTTGAAAAAAAATACTAATTTTTCATTGTTTTATTTTTGCTCTGAAGAGGAGGGTGGATTCCCTTGAAACGCGTTAGCGTTTGAATAAATACCTACACCACTTGTGTCTTTACAATTATACAAAACTGTCAATATTGTGCCTTCTGCCGTGTTTGATCATATTTTATCTTGTAAAAATTTAGTTGTTAAGCCTAGTTTTTAAAATTTTAAAGTTGTGTCTTCAAATCCTAGTGAGTTTTATTTTAAGGTTGAGGAAAGTTTATGTATGGGAAAAATTAAGCCTGTTTTAAACCAAAATATTGCGAGTGTGGAACTATTATGTTTTTAAATGTTTTTATAAGTATCCTTTGCGTGTTTTATCTTTTTATTGTATATTTTTCCTCACCTTTTGTGTAATTTATTTATGTTTTGCGTGTGTTTATTATTTTATCCTGTAATTTTCTGCATTTTGTAACTTATTTTAGTATTTTCGGCATGTTTGTTTTTTTATTACGATTACTTCTATCTCTGCTCAATTTGTTCTTTTGCAATTTTAGATGTCATGTTTTATCTGATGATGGATTTTAGAAATAAATCTGAAAGCTTATATGTATTCAATAAAGGTTTTTACCTTATGTCTTATTGCAATTATCAATTTTCGTTTCCCAAATGGAAAATCAATTGCTACAACATAAAAGAGAGTCAAAAATATTGTCCTTTAGCCATGTTTTGCAAATGAATATGAAGTCATATGTATGTTCACTAAGCAATGCGTTTAACTCATACATTTTGTTCACTACACTGCAAGCGTTAAAATATTTACAACGCAAACCTTTGCAACCTAGCGGGGCATAGGGTGAAAATGAACAGTCCCAGAATGAGCAGTGTTGGATTGGACAAGATCTTCTTTTAAAAAAGGGGCTTTGACTGATTTATTTACACGCCAATTTTCAGGGGAACAAAGCAAAAAATTGAAATCTGATTCAAGACGATCTCTTTTGATATACATCTGGGCAAGAAGTTTCTTTTCTTCGTAAGTAAAACTAGGGTGGATGTGGATTTTACTGAAATTGCGGTTAAATTTTAGTGAGATACTACGCTTTAGGTCTTTGTCATGAGTAGAAGAACGTTCAAATTTTAGCTTAAGCAAACGATGAGAAATTCTGATGATTTTTTGCCTATTTAAAAATTTCTAATGGCTTTGGAGGAGAAGATCTGTTAAAAACGGCACATAGAATCTGATAAACGCGTTTCCATTCTTCCGATTTCGTTGCACTTTAAGGTAAGTTTTTAACAACCAAAAACTTCTCATTCAATTTTTGCTCCGTTTCTTCTTTAATTTTTAGACGGACAACAGTTTTAACTGTTTCAGGCGAAATGAACCGTTTTTTTTTTGGTTTTTTACAGCGCGACTTCTTAGTAGTAAAAGTAGCCTGGCTCGCCTCCGCCTGGTTGTCATCAATGACTGCATCAGAGTCACTTTCAAAATCGTCAGATTCAATCAACCGAGAAAGGGCAATTTCCAAACTGGCAACGCAATCAGCAAGGCGATTGAACGTGATGGGAAATGCCAGAAGTCTCTGACAGCAGTGGGTATAGGCAACAGAAACTCTAGGCTTGAAGATAGGCTAGTTAGCTAGGCTTGAATAAGCTTGCGCATTTAAGCCAGTACATTCAATGCGAAATAAATTACCACAAAATTTACACTTGTCAGTTGGTTTATTTTTTGCTGAAATTACTAAATCGCCCATCCGCAAGTTTCCATACTTTTGACACAGAGAAAATGTCTGGCCAGGCAGGACAATAAAAAGTGTCAAATGTAAAAAAATGTAAACAAAAAAAATGTAAAAAATTTAGAAATGCAAAAAAGTTTTAATAAAGGTCAAAAAAACCAAAATCGAATGATAATGGAGTGTATGATTTTAATTTAAATAAAATATTGTTGATCGTGTTATTTTAATATAATTGAGGTGCAGCGTTATTTATAATATTTTTTTGAATGATTAAGAGTATGCTGGTGTCACCATATCTTAATCAATGCAACAAACTTGGAAAAGCTTTTGCAAGTTGGAACTAACCGCTAATAGATGCTACTAATAGATATTAATAACCGCTATTGATAGATGCCATAAATCTAGCTAGCCATGTAAACTAGCCCTATTTTTCTGACAGTTTAATAACAATTTTACTTTAATAATATTGTTTTGTTGTCATCAATTCAAACTGTTTCTCAATTGCTTAAGTTTAAAATGATTAATGATTTCATGTAAATAAAACTACTTTAATAACGGGAAATCAATTATTAGCTTGTATTTTATTGAACTATGCAAAAATAAAAAAATATCGATTTATCTCATTGATAAAATTTTGTTTGTACACAGCTTTGTAAACGATTACTAAACCTGGGAGTTTTCTAAGAGTTAAATAGATTTATTCCAATAGTTTCGGACCTTAAAAATTAAAGGCTCTAAGAAGCCTCTAGAGAGGATGCAGAAAAAATTTCCGGTCACAAATATATAAAAATTTTGCAAGTTTGTTCAGAATATACGTTGCTATCTGACAGGAAAATTAGTAATTTTTTGGTAAACAAGGAGAAAAAAAATCAAAAACAGCCGCATACAAAATTGTGTATACACTCAAAGGCCATCGTTAATTAAACTCCATTCATTATGGTCAATATATTTGCCCTTTATAGTATAACAGTAATTACAGCATAACAGGCATTACTAAATATGTATAATTCAGTTGTATTAATAGTTTTTCGGTTATATGTTGTATAATTACTTCCCCAAATGTAGCATATAAAAATTCATAAGTGTTAAGGGTAAGTAAGTTAGTTGTAAAGTAAGAGTCTTTTACTCTTGAAAGAAGAAGAGCGGCAGTGCCAGATTTTTCTGGAATATATTCCGGCCACTCGGACAGGAGAAGTGCCGCCAATTGCGTCTCACCTGATGCTTTTAACCTATTCCCGCCCCAAGCGTCAAGTCGTGTTTTGCCCCCCGGACAAGCAGAGCCCTCTGCTGGTTCCGGTTGATTGACACCGCAGGACCCGTCCCATTCAACGCTAATACCACCGCAGACCCTGTACCAAACGATATTAAATACTAGACACAATCTAATAGGTGTACCACCTGGTCCAGAGCTTTCTTGCCAAAAGTTATGAACCCAGTTCATATAAACCCGGTCCAAAATTTTATGAATACCAGTAAAAGTCCTAGGTATTTAAATAGAAAGTTCAGTAAAATTATCTTCGAGCTTTTATATAAAAAAAAATTTGTTAATTCAGTTTAAAGTTTTCATAATTATTTTTTTAATAAAAAAAAGCATATTTACCCAAAAATGGTGAAAACCTAATTTTTAAACAAAAAAATTTGTAAATTTATTATTTAACAAATAATACTGTAGACTTTGCTTCAAGACCCACTTTGTCAATTAAATTGAAAAATTGGAGATTGGAGCTGGGCTTGAACCAGCGGTCTTTCCCTCACCGTGGGAACGCTCTGCCACTGAGCTACCCAAGCCATAGGAATATTAGGCTAAATCACTCTTTTATAGCCATGGTTGAACAGCATTGCGCTCTTATTTTTTATTATTTATTTGTGCCACCTGCCGGTTGATAACACAAATAACAAGACAGCAGAAAGAGTGAGAACTGCTGGTTTTATTGTATTTTTGAAGCGGCTTTTGATTTTTGTAAATTTATTATTTAACAAATATTACTGTAGACTTTGCTTCAAGACCCACTTTTTATATTAAATTGAAAAATTAGGGATTGGAGGTGGGCTTGAACCAGTGGCCCTTCCCTCACCGTGGGAACGCTCTGCCACTGAGCTACCCAAGCCATGGGAATATTTGGCTAAATCACTTTTTTATAGCCGTGGTTGAACAGCATCTCGCTGTTATTTTTTATTGTTTATTTGTGAGACCTGCCGTCCGGCCGGTTGATAACACAAATAACAAGACAGAAGAAATAGTGAGATCTGCTGGTTTTATTGTATTTTTGTAGCGGCTTTTGATTTTTTTTTAATTTATTATTTAACAAATATTACTGTAGACTTTGCTTCAAGACCCACTTTTTTAATTAAATTGAAAAACTGAGGATTGGAGCTGGGCTTGAACCAGCGGTCCTTCCCTCACCGTGGGAACGCTCCACTGAGCTACCCAAGCCACAGGAATATTTGGCTAAATCACTCTGGTTGAACAGCATCGCGCTGTTATTTTTTATTGTCAATTTGTGCACCGTCCGGCCGGTTGATAACACAAATAACAAGACAGCAGAAATAGTAAGAACTGCTGGTTTTATTGTATTTTTGTAGCAGCTTTTGATTTTTGTAAATTTATTATTTAACAAGTATTACTGTGGACTTTGCTTCAAGGCACACTTTTTCAATTAAATTAAAAAATTGGGGATTGGAGCTGGGCTTGAACCAGCGGCCATTCCCTCACCGTGGAAACGCTCTGCCACTGAGCTACCCAAGCTACAGGAATATTTGGCTAACTCACTCTTTTATAGCCATGGTTGAACAGCATCGGGCTGTTATTTTTTATTGTTTATTTGTGTTGGCCGGTTGATAACACAAATAACAAGACAGCAGAAAGATTGAGAACTGCTGGTTTTATTGTATTTTTGTAGGGGCTTTTGATTTTTGTAAATTTACTATTTAACAAATATTACTCTAGGCTTTGCTTCAAGACCCACTTTTTCAATTAAATTGAAAAATTGGAGATTGGAGCTGGGCTTGAAACAGCGGCCATTCCCTCACCGTGGGAACGCCCTGCCACTGAGCTACCCAAGCCACAGGAATATTTAGCTAAATCATTGTTTTATAGCCATGGTTGAACAGCATCGCGCTGCTGTTTTTTATTGTTTATTTGTGCGACCTGCCGTCCGGCCGGTTGATAGCACAAATAACAAGACAGCAGAAAGAGTGAGAACTGCTGGTTTTATTGTATTTTTGTAGCGGCTTTTGATTTTTGTAAATTTATTATTTAACAAATATTACTGTAGACTTTGCTTCAAGACCCACTTTTTCAATTAAATTGAAAAATAGGGGATTGGAGCTGGGCTTGAACCAGCGGCCATTCCCTCACCGTGGGAACGCTCTGCCACTGAGCTACCCAAGCCACAGGAATATTTAGCTAAATCACTCTTTTATAGCCGTGGTTGAACAGCAACCCGCTGTTATTTTTTATTGTTTATTTGTGCGACCTGCCGTCCGGCCGGTTGATAAAACAAATAACAAGACAGCAGAAATAGTGAGAACTGCTGGTTTTATTGTATGTTTGTAGCGGCTTTTGATTTTTGTAAATTTATTATTTAAAAAATATTACTATAGATTTTGCTTCAAGACCCACTTTTTCAATTAAATTGAAAAATTGGGGATTGGAGCTAAGCTTGAACCAGCGGCCCTTCCCTAACCGTGAGAACGCTCTGCCACTGAGCTACCCAAGCCACAGGAATATTTGGCTAAATCACTCTTTTATAGCCGTGGTTGAACAGCATCGCGCTGTTATTTTTTACTGTTTATTGGTGCGACCCTCCGGCCGGTTGATAACACAAATAACAAGACAGCAGAAAAAGTGAGAACTGCTGGTTTTATTGTATTTTTGTAGCGGCTTTTGATTTTTGTAAATTTATTATTTAACAAATATTACTGTAGACTTTGCTTCAAGACCCACTTTTTCAATTAAATTGAAAAATTGGGGATTGGAGTTGGGCTTGAACCAGCGGGTACTTCCCTCACCGTGGGAACGCTCCACTGAGCTACCCAAGCCACAGGAATATTTGGCTAAATCACTCTGGTTGAACAGCATCGCGCTGTTATTTGTTATTGTCAATTTGTGCACCGTCCGGCCGGTTGATAACACAAATAACAAGACAGCAGAAATAGTAAGAACAGCTGGTTTTATTGTATTTTTGTAGCAGCTTTTGATTTTTGTAAAATTATTATTTAACAAGTATTACTGTAGACTTTGCTTCAAGACCACTTTTTCAATTAAATTGAAAAATTGGGGATTGGAGCTGGGCTTGAACCAGCGGCCATTCCTTCACCGTGGAAACGCTCTGCCACTGAGCTACCCAAGCTACAGGAATATTTGGCTAACTCACTCTTTTATAGCCATGGTTGAACAGCATCGCGCTCTTATTTTTTATTGTTTATTTGTGCTGGCCGGTTGATAACACAGATAACAAGACAGCAGAAAGATTGAGAACTGCTGGTTTTATTGTATTTTTTGTAGCGGCTTTTGATTTTTGTAAATTTATTATTTAACAAATATTACTGTAGACTTTGCTTCAAGACCCACTTTTTCAATTAAATTGAAAAATTGGGGATTGGAGCTGGGCTTGAACCAGCGGCCATTCCCTCACCGTGGGAACGCTCTGCCACTGAGCTACCCAAGCCACAGGAGTATTTAGCTAAATCGCTCTTTTATAGCCGTGGTTGAACAGATTCGCGCTGTTATTTTTTATTGTTTATTTGTGCGACCTGCCGTCGGCCGGTTGATAACACAAATAACAAGACAGCAGAAAGAATGAGAACTGCTGGTTTTATTGTATTTTTGTAGCGGCTTTTGATTTTGTAAATTTATTATTTAACAAATATTACTGTAGACATTGCTTCAGAACACACTTTTTCAATTAAATTGAAAAATTGGGGATTGGAGCTAGGCTTGAACCAGGGACCCTTCCCTCACTGTGGAAACTCTCTGTCACTAAGCTACCAAAGCCACAGGAATATTTGGCTAAATCACTCTTTTATAGCCGTGGTTGAACAGCATCGCGCTGTTATTTTTTACTGTTTATTTGTGCAACCTGCCGTCCCGTCTGTTGATAACACGAATAACAAGGCAACAGAAAGAGTGAGAACTGCTGGTTTTATTGTATATTTGTAGCGGTTTTTGATTTTGTAAATTTATTATTTAACAAATATTACTGTAGACTTTGCTTCAAGACCCACTTTTTTAATTAAATTGAAAAATTGGGGATTGGAGCTGGGCTTGAACCAGCGGTCCTTCCCTCACCGTGGGAACGCTCCACTGAGCTACCCAAGCCACAGGAATATTTGGCCAAATCACTCTGGTTGAACAGCATCGCGCTGTTATTTTTTATTGTTTATTTGTGCGCTGTCTGGCCGGTTGATAACAAAAATAACAAGACAACAGAAAGAGTAAGAACTGCTGGTTTTATTGTATTTTTGTAGCAGCTTTTGATTTTTGTAAATTTATTATTTAACAAATATTACTGTGGACTTTGCTTCAAAACACACTTTTTCAAATAAATTGAAAAATTGGGGATTGGGGCTGGGCTTGAACCAGCGGCCCTTTTCTCACCGTGAGAACGCTCTGCCACTGAGCTACCCAAGCCACAGGAATATTTGGCTAAATCACTCTTTTATAGCCGTGGTTGAACAGCATCGCGCTGCTATTTTTTACTGTTTATTGGTGTGACCCTCCGGCCGGTTGATAACACAAATAACAAGACAGCAGAAAAAGTGAGAACTGCTGGTTTTATTGTATTTTTGTAGCGGCTTTTGATTTTTGTAAATTTATTATTTAACAAATATTACTGTAGACTTTGCTTCAAGACCCACTTTTTCATTTAAATTAAAAAATTGGGGATTGGAGCTGGGCTTGAACCAGCGGCCTTTCCCTCACGGTCGGAACGCTCCACTGAGCTACCTAAGCCACAGGAATATTTGGCCAAATCACTCTGGTTGAACAGCATCGCGCTGTTATTTTTTATTGTTTATTTGTGCGCCGTCTGGCCGGTTGATAACAAAAATAACAAGACAACAGGAAGAGTAAGAACTGCTGGTTTTATTGTATTTTTGTAGCAGCTTTTGATTTTTGTAAATTTATTATTTAACAAATATTACTGTGGACTTTGCTTCAAGACACACTTTTTCAATTAAATTGAAAAATTGGGGATTGGAGCTGGGCTTGAACCAGCGGCCCTTCCCTCACCGTGAGAACGCTCTGCCACTGAGCTACCCAAGCCACAGGAATATTTGGCTAAATCATTCTTTTATAGCCGTGGTTGAAGAGCATCGCGCTGTTATTTTTTATTGTTTATTTGTGCGCCGTCTGGCCGGTTGATAACAAAAATAACAAGACAACAGGAAGAGTAAGAACTGCTGGTTTTATTGTAATTTTGTAGCAGCTTTTGATTTTTGTAAATTTATTATTTAACAAATATTACTGTGGACTTTGCTTCAGAACACACTTTTTCAATTAAATTGAAAAATTGGGGATTGGAGCTGGGCTTGAACCAGGGACCCTTCCCTCACTGTGAAAACATTCTGTCACTAAGCTACCAAAGCCACAGGAATATTTGGCTAAATCACTCTCTTAAAGCCGTGGTTGAACAGCATCGCGTTGTTATTTTTTATTGTTTATTTGTGCGATTTTGCTAAATTACTCTTTTATAGCCTGGTTGAACAGCATCGCGCTGTTATTTTTTATTGTTTATTTGTGCGACCTGCCGTCCCGTCGGTTGATAACACGAATAACAAGACAACAGAAAGAGTGAGAACTGCTGGTTTTATTGTATTTTTGTAGCGGCTTTTGATTTTGTAAATTTATTATTTAACAAATATTACTGTAGACATTGCTTCAAGACCCACTTTTTCAATTAAATTGAAAAATTGGGGATTGGAGCTGGGCTTGAACCAGCGGCCATTCCCTCACCGTGGGAACGCTCTGCCACTGAGCTACTCAAGCCACAGGAGTATTTAGCTAAATCGCTCTTTTATAGCCGTGGTTGAACAGCATCGCGCTGTTATTTTTTATTGTTTATTTGTGCGACCTGCCGTCCGGCCGGTTGATAACACAAATAACAAGACAGCAGAAAGAGTGAGAACTGCTGGTTTTATTGTATTTTTGTAGCGGCTTTTGATTTTGTAAATTTATTATTTAACAAATATTACTGTAGACATTGCTTCAGAACACACTTTTTCAATTAAATTGAAAAATTGGGGATTGGAGCTGGGCTTGAACCAGGGACCCTTCTCTCACTGTGGAAACTCTCTGTCACTAAGCTACCAAAGCCACAGGAACATTTGGCTAAATCACTCTTTTATAGCCGTGGTTGAACAGCATCGCGCTGTTATTTTTTATTGTTTATTTGTGCGATTTTGCTAAATTACTCTTTTATAGCGGTGGTTGAACAGCATCGCGCTGTTATTTTTTATTGTTTATTTGTGCGACCTGCCGTCCCGTCGGTTGATAACACGAATAACAAGACAACAGAAAGAGTGAGAACTGCTGGTTTTATTGTATTTTTGCAGCGGCTTTTGATTTTGTAAATTTATTATTTAACAAATATTACTGTAGACATTGCTTCAAGACCCACTTTTTCAATTAAATTGAAAAATTGGGGATTGGAGCTGGGCTTGAACCAGCGGCCATTCCCTCACCGTGGGAACGCTCTGCCACTGAGCCACTCAAGCCACAGGAGTATTTAGCTAAATCGCTCTTTTATAGCCGTGGTTGAACAGATTCGCGCTGTTATTTTTTATTGTTTATTTGTGCGACCTGCCGTCGGCCGGTTGATAACACAAATAACAAGACAGCAGAAAGAATGAGAACTGCTGGTTTTATTGTATTTTTGTAGCGGCTTTTGATTTTGTAAATTTATTATTTAACAAATATTACTGTAGACATTGCTTCAGAACACACTTTTTCAATTAAATTGAAAAATTGGGGATTGGAGCTAGGCTTGAACCAGGGACCCTTCCCTCACTGTGGAAACTCTCTGTCACTAAGCTACCAAAGCCACAGGAATATTTGGCTAAATCACTCTTTTATAGCCGTGGTTGAACAGCATCGCGCTGTTATTTTTTATTGTTTATTTGTGCGATTTTGCTAAATTACTCTTTTATAGCCGTGGTTGAACAGCATCGCGCTGTTATTTTTTATTGTTTATTTGTGCGACCTGCCGTCCCGTCGGTTGATAACATGAATAACAAGACAACAGAAAGAGTGAGAACTGCTGGTTTTATTGTATTTTTGCAGCGGCTTTTGATTTTTGTAAATTTATTATTTAACAAATATTACTGTAGACTTTGCTTCAAGACCCACTTTTTCAATTAAATTGAAAAATTGGGGATTGGAGCTGGGCCTGAACCAGCGGCAATTCCCTCACCGTGGGAACGCTCTGCCACTGGGCTACTCAAGCCACAGGAATATTTAGCTAAATCGCTCTTTTATAGCCGTGGTTGAACAGCATCGCGCTGTTAGTTTTTATTGTTTATTTGTGCTACCTGCCGTCCGACCCGTTGATAACACGAATAACAAGGCAACAGAAAGAGTGAGAACTGCTGGTTTTATTGTATATTTGTAGCGGCTTTTGATTTTGTAAATTTATTATTTAACAAATATTACTGTAGACTTTGCTTCAAGACCCACTTTTTTAATTAAATTGAAAAATTGGGGATTGGAGCTGGGCTTGAACCAGCGGCCATTCCCTCACGGTGGGAACGCTCCACTGAGCTACCCAAGCCACAGGAATATTTGGCTAAATCACTCTGGTTGAACAGCATCGCGCTGTTATTTTTTATTGTTTATTTGTGCGCCGTCTGGCCGGCTGATAACAAAAATAACAAGACAACAGGAAGAGTAAGAACTGCTGGTTTTATTGTATTTTTGTAGCAGCTTTTGATTTTTGTAAATTTATTATTTAACAAATATTACTGTGGACTTTGCTTCAGAACACACTTTTTCAATTAAATTGAAAAATTGGGGATTGGAGCTGGGCTTGAACCAGGGACCCTTCCCTTACTGTGAAAACGCTCTGTCACTAAGCTACCAAAGCCACAGGAATATTTGGCTAAATCACTCTTTTATAGCCGTGGTTGAACAGCATCGCGGTGTTATTTTTTATTGTTTATTTGTGCGACCTGCCGTCCCATCGGTTGATAATACGAATAACAAGGCAACAGAAAGAGTGAGAACTGCTGGTTTTATTGTATTTTTGTAGCGGCTTTTGATTTTGTAAATTTATTATTTAACAAATATTACTGTAGACTTTGCTTCAAGACCCACTTTTTTAATTAAATTGAAAAATTGGGGATTGGAGCTGGGCTTGAACCAGCGGCCATTCCCTCACGGTGGGAACGCTCCACTGAGCTACCCAAGCCACATGAATATTTGGCTAAATCACTCTGGTTGAACAGCATCGCGCTGTTATTTTTTATTGTTTATTTGTGCGCGGTCTGGCCGGTTGATAACACAAATAACAAGACAGCAGAAAGAATGAGAACTGCTGGTTTTATTGTATTTTTGTAGCGGCTTTTGATTTTGTAAATTTATTATTTAACAAATATTACTGTAGACATTGCTTCAGAACACACTTTTTCAATTAAATTGAAAAATTGGGGATTGGAGCTAGGCTTGAACCAGGGACCCTTCCCTCACTGTGGAAACTCTCTGTCACTAAGCTACCAAAGCCACAGGAATATTTGGCTAAATCACTCTTTTATAGCCGTGGTTGAACAGCATCGCGCTGTTATTTTTTATTGTTTATTTGTGCGATTTTGCTAAATTACTCTTTTATAGCCGTGGTTGAACAGCATCGCGCTGTTATTTTTTATTGTTTATTTGTGCGACCTGCCGTCCCGTCGGTTGATAACACGAATAACAAGACAACAGAAAGAGTGAGAACTGCTGGTTTTATTGTATTTTTGCAGCGGCTTTTGATTTTTGTAAATTTATTATTTAACAAATATTACTGTAGACTTTGCTTCAAGACCCACTTTTTCAATTAAATTGAAAAATTGGGGATTGGAGCTGGGCTTGAACCAGCGGCCATTCCCTCACCGTGGGAACGCTCTGCCACTGAGCTACTCAAGCCACAGGAATATTTAGCTAAATCGCTCTTTTATAGCCGTGGTTGAACAGCATCGCGCTGTTATTTTTTATTGTTTATTTGTGCGACCTGCCGTCCCGTCGGTTGATAACACAAATAACAAGGCAACAGAAAGAGTGAGAACTGCTGGTTTTCTTGTATATTTGTAGCGGCTTTTGATTTTGTAAATTTATTATTTAACAAATATTACTGTAGACTTTGCTTCAAGACCCACTTTTTTAATTAAATTGAAAAATTGGGGATTGGAGCTGGGCTTGAACCAGCGGCCATTCCCTCACGGTGGGAACGCTCCACTGAGCTACCCAAGCCACAGGAATATTTGGCTAAATCACTCTGGTTGAACAGCATCGCGCTGTTATTTTTTATTGTTTATTTGTGCGCCGTCTGGCCGATTGATAACAAAAATAACAAGACAACAGGAAGAGTAAGAACTGCTGGTTTTATTGTATTTTTGTAGCAGCTTTTGATTTTTGTAAATTTATTATTTAACAAATATTACGGTGGACTTTGCATCAGAACACACTTTTTCAATTAAATTGAAAAATTGGGGATTGGAGCTGGGCTTGAACCAGGGACCCTTCCCTCACTGTGAAAACGCTCTGTCACTAAGCTACCAAAGCCACAGGAATATTTGGCTAAATCACTCTTTTATAGCCGTGGTTGAACAGCATCGCGGTGTTATTTTTTATTGTTTATTTGTGCGACCTGCCGTCCCGTCGGTTGATAACACGAATAACAAGGCAACAGAAAGAGTGAGAACTGCTGGTTTTATTGTATATTTGTAGCGGCTTTTGATTTTGTAAATTTATTATTTAACAAATATTACTGTAGACTTTGCTTCAAGACCCACTTTTTTAATTAAATTGAAAAATTGGGGATTGGAGCTGGGCTTGAACCAGCGGCCATTCCCTCACGGTGGGAACGCTCCACTGAGCTACCCAAGCCACATGAATATTTGGCTAAATCACTCTGGTTGAACAGCATCGCGCTGTTATTTTTTATTGTTTATTTGTGCGCGGTCTGGCCGGTTGATAACAAAAATGACAAGACAACAGGAAGAGTAAGAACTGCTGGTTTTATTGTATTTTTGTAGCAGCTTTTGATTTTTGTAAATTTATTATTTAACAAATATTACTGTGGACTTTGCTTCAGAACACACTTTTTCAATTAAATTGAAAAATTGGGGATTGGAGCTGGGCTTGAACCAGGGACCCTTCCCTCACTGTGAAAACGCTCTGTCACTAAGCTACCAAAGCCACAGGAATATTTGGCTAAATCACTCTTTTATAGCCGTGGTTGAACAGCATCGCGCTGTTATTTTTTATTGTTTATTTGTGCGATTTTGCTAAATTACTCTTTTATAGCCTGGTTGAACAGCATCGCGCTGTTATTTTTTATTGTTTATTTGTGCAACCTGCCGTCCCGTCAAATGATAACACAAATAACAAGACAACATAAAGAGTGAGAACTGCTGGTTTTATTGTATTTTTGTAGCGGCTTTTGATTTTGTAAATTTATTGTTTAACAAATATTACTGTAGACATTGCTTCAAGACCCATTTTTTCAATTAAATTGAAAAATTGGGGATTGGAGCTGGGCTTGAACCAGCGGCCATTCCCTCACCGTGGGAACGCTCTGCCACTGAGCTACCCAAGCCACAGGAATATTTAGCTAAATCATTGTTTTATAGCCGTGGTTGAACAGCATCGCGCTGCTATTTTTTTTTGTTTATTTGTGCGACCTGCCGTCCGGCCGGTTGATAGCACAAATAACAAGACAGCAGAAAGAGTGAGAACTGCTGGTTTTATTGTATTTTTGCAGCGGCTTTTGATTTTTGTAAATCTATTATTTAACAAATATTACTGTAGACTTTGCTTCAAGACCCACTTTTTCAATTAAATTAAAAAATTGGGGATTGGAGCTGGGCTTGAACCAGCGGCACTTCCCTCTCACTGTGAAACGCTCTGTCACTAAGCTACTCAAAGCCACAGGAATATTTGGCTAAATCCCTCTTTTATAGCCGTGGTTGAACAGCATCGCGCTGTTATTTTTTATTGTTTATTTGTACGATTTGCTAAATTACTCTTTTATAGCCGTGGTTGAACAGCATCGCGCTGTTATTTTTATTGTTTATTTGTGCACCTGCCGTAACGGTTGGTAACACGAATAACAAGACAGCGGGAAGATTTGATCGGTACTTTGGTTCCTCTCGTAGCGGTTTTTGATTTTGTAAATTCATCATTTTAACAAATATTACTGTAGACATTGCTTCAGAACACACTTTTTTCAATTAAATTGAAAAATTGGGTCTTGAAGCAATGTCTACAGTAATATTTGCAAATAATAAATTTACAAAATCAAAAACCGCTGCAAAAATACAATAAGACCAGCAGTTCTCACTCTTTTTCTGTTGTCTTGTTATTCGTGTTATCAACAACAGGAAACAGCAGGCTCAGCAAATAAACAATAAAAAATAACGAGCGCGAATATGTTCAATACACGGCTATAAAAGAGTAATTTCGCGAAATCGCACAAATAAACAATAGGAAAATCAGCGCGCGATGTTGTTCAACCACGGCTATAAAAAGAGTGATTTAGCCAAATATTCCTGTGGCTTTGGTAGCTTAGTGACAGAGGCTCACAGTGAGGGAAGAGCCCAGCTCCAATCCGAATTTTCGATTTAATTGAAAAAGTGTGTTCTGAAGCAATGTCTACAGTAATATTTGTTCAACCAATAGATTTACAAAAGCCGCTACAAATTGCGGATAAAACCTAGCAGTTCTCACTCTTTCTGCTGTCCTTGTTATTTGTGTACTTATCAACCGGCCGGACGGCAGGTCGCGCGGACGGAGAGAGTGACAGCGCGCGATGCTCCGCGCAATTTAGCTAGAGGGATGCTCTGTGTGGTTGCGGTGGCCGGGACCCAGCAGTGAGGAAATGGCCGCCAAACCCAGCTCCAATCCCAATTTTTCAATTTTAATTGAAAAAGTGGGTCTCTTAAAGCGAGATGTATTTTACAGTAATATTTGTTAAATAATGAAAATTACAAAATCGAAAGCCTACGAAAATACAAATAAAACCAGCAGTTTTCACTCTTTCTGTTGTCTTGTTATTTAGTATGTTTTATAGCCGAAGATGGGACGGCAGGTCGCACAATAAACAATAAAAAATAAGACAGCGCGAATATATTGTTCGACTACAGCTATAAAAGAGTAATTTAGCAAAATCGCACAGAATAAACAATAAAAAATAACAGCGCCCCGATGCTGTTCAACCACGGCTATAAAAGAGTGATTTCGCCGAATATTCCTGTGGGGCCTTTTTAATTAGCTTGCATCACAGAGCGTTTTCACAGTAAGGGAAGGTGGTTAGAGCCCAGTTCCAAATCCCCAAATTTTCGATTTAATTGAAAAAGTGTGTTCTGAAGCAAAGCGCGTAATATTTGTTAAATAATAAATTTGCGAAAATCAAAAAGCTGCTACAAAATTACCATATTTGTCTTGTTATTTTTGTTTTCCTCGACCGTCAGAACAGCAAAATCGGAAGCGTGGAAATATTCAACCAGAGTGATTTGGCCAAATATCCTGTGCATTTGGTAGCTCGTGGAGCATTTTTCCACACTGACAAGCCCAGTTTCAATCCCCAATTTTTCAATTTAATTAAAAAGTGGGTCTTGAAGCAAAGTCTACAGCAATATTTTGTTAAATAATAAATTTACAAAATCGCTACAAATATACAAGAAAACCACAGTTCTCACTCTTTCTGTTGTTGTTATTTGTGTTATAAACCGACGGGACACAGGGCCACCGGAAATGAATCTGAGAATGACAGCGCGGGATATAAAAAACAATTTAGCTAAATACTCCTGTGGCTTCAATTAGGCCGACAAAATTTACAGTGAGGGAAGGGTTGGAGCCCAGCTCCAATCCCCGATTTTAATTGAAACAGTGTGTTCTGAACAAAATCACAATAATATTTGTTAAATAATTACAAAAATCGAAAGCTGCTACAATACAATAAAACCAGCGGTTCTTACTCTTCCTGTTGTTATTTATTTTTTGTTAGACGGGGCCGAGGTCGCGCCCGATGGGCAGTGGGTAACCACACACAAATATTTAAAGTTACACAGCTATAAAAGTGGTAGCCCAAAAAAGTCCCTGTGGCTTGGGTAGCTCAGTGGCAGAGCGTCTCCACGGTGAGCGAAGGGGCCGGTGTAACCCAGCCCCAATCCCCCAATTTTCAATTTTATTTGAAAAAAGTTTTGAAGCAAAGTCCACAGTAATATTTGTTAAATAATAAATTTACAAAAATCAAAAGTCTACAAAAATACAATAAAACCAGCAGTTCTTACTCTTTCTGTTGTCTTGTTATTTTTGTTATAGCTCAGCCCGGCAGAACAGCGCACAATGAACAATGAGAATAACAGCGCGGATGCTGCTAAACCGAGTGATTTCGCCCAAACTCCCTCCTGCTGGCTTGGGTAACTCGGACATTTTCCCACGGTGAACCGCTCCGTTGAGCCCGTTTCCAATCCAATTTTTTCAATTTAATTAAAAAAGTGGGTCTTGAAGCAAAATCTACAGTAATATTTGTTAGAAATAAATTTCAAAATCAAAAAACCACTACAAACTACAATAAAACCAGTTCTCACTCTTTCTATTTGCCTTGTTATTTGTGTTATCAACCGACGGGACGGGTCGCACAAAATGACGGGTCGGAGAGACGGCGAAC
>JASAMX010030800.1:0-12478 GCA_030248175.1 Microlaimidae sp. YZB2_3 | reverse complement strand
TTGCTCTTCGTTCAGTTACGTATTGCTCAGGTGGGCTAAGTAACAAAATTTTTGGTAAGGAAAAGGGCTCTAAATTTTTTCTAGAGCGGTTTGTTCCAAATTTGGAAGCTATCTACCTTACCTATTTTTGTCATAGGTAAGTATTAAATAACTGACTGACTTTATTTTGCCATACATAATTCACAGTATTGAAGAGTATAATGCCATAGGATGAATATTCAATATGGTGCATAAGTTTTTTAAGCACAAATTCAATCATTTTTTGCTG
Organism: Microlaimidae sp. YZB2_3; assembly: GCA_030248175.1. Taxonomy (NCBI): domain Eukaryota; kingdom Metazoa; phylum Nematoda; class Chromadorea; order Desmodorida; family Microlaimidae; species Microlaimidae sp. YZB2_3. The sequence goes on along the minus strand of JASAMX010030800.1, from coordinate 12,210 downwards.
TTCTTAAAATCTTATTGATCTTCATAGATAGCCCATAGGAGGAAAAAACAATGTTTATAAGTGTTTGATTATATTATGGCACAAAGAAACTAGAAGCTAGTAATTTTGCATATGCGATTTATTTAGATCCATAGAGTGCATTGTGATAGCCTTCCTTCATTTTGTAGATCATGTAAAGGACCACTTTTCTCCAAATAACTTGTACTGGGAAGTTTGGCTCATCCAAGGCACAACTGATTAAGGCTGCTGCAAAAGTGTCCCAATAGACTGGTCGAAACTCTGTGTTTTGACGAACTCCTGCATGAATTCTGCCTATAATGACGCCAAATTAACTTATAGGTAATTCTTAGTCATATTTTTATCTCTAGGAACTCAATAAAAGTTGTGAATGTAACTATAAATGGCAGCCCTCATATTTTAGGGTTTATATGTCCCAAAAAACTATGTTTCAAAAAATGCTTTCAAAGTTATTTTATTAGTCTTGATTTGACACTGTGGTGCTCCAGGCAGCCCCTCCAATTTTTGACTTTAGTTTTAATGATTTTTGTGAAAATATTATTTCTGTCCTTATGATAGACCAAAAACCCTTTTTTGTCAAAAAATACTCTGAAAAGCAAAATTTTTTTGAACATTATGCTAAAAAGAGTTTAATTATTAATTCTATATGTTTAAAATTAAAAACTGAACACTTAAGCCTGGTTCACACTGCTGCATTATGCAATAGGCGATAGGAGACAGGCAATTGGTGACAGGCAACTGGCGATAGCACGGTTCAAAACACAGTTTAAAACACAGTTTAAACTCAAAATCATTTGGAATACTGCAATATTTGCAATAGTACTTAAAACCAAATATAATTTTCCCAACATTTATTTAAATTGTTGCTGAAACAGTGAGGCAAATAAATGCGTTTTTTGGGCATCACAGAAAATACCATATGAGTAATGTATGGAGGATTGGGGGAGCCTGAGGGTTATACCTCTTAAAATCTTGAAAGTGTTGACCCCCTCCCCTCATCTAAAATTTGGATTTATTCTCATTGGTGGAAGGGGTTGGGTCATTTATAAATCCCAACCACCACTGCAGCCTTCAAAATAAGTTTTTTTTGACTGAAAGTTCTCAACCGTTCTTTCCCCCCCCCGAATTCTCAACCCGTTATTTATGTTTTTTTAGGGATTCCTCCTCTGTAATCTAGAAGGTGTCAACCTATATAGTTATTCGCCCCTCTCCATAAAAAATTGAGAGGCTGTAAAACTAACGGTTATATGATCCTTTAAAATCTAGAATGTCGCAACAAGCCTCTCTATTCAAAATTTTGGGTTAATTTTTTGACCTCATCCCAAAACAAATGTAAACACTGTTAATTCATTCCGCATACAATTTAAGGGTTCCCATACCCCAGACCCTCTCCCCAAAAAAATACAAACTGTGGGTCTCAATATAAAAGAAATTTTTGGAGATACTCCTTTTTTACCTTGAATTTTTTCTGCTGCAAATCCGCAAAAGAAAATCCACGCCAGTGCTGCTCAGTGTTAAATATTCTGTCCAGTAAGTCAATATGTAGGGCGTTTAATACTGAGCAGCACAATGGCTGACCCACCTCTGTCGATTTGCACTGCTTTTTAAACGGAAAAATCCCAAAGGATTAAATTTTCAGCCGTTTTTGGCGGGCCTATTTTAATTAAGGTTTCCTCAAAATCCTGAAGTTTGTCCACTTACGGTTCCTCTGGATATTACGCTTCTATTAGCTGGAACATAATATCGTTATAAGGCTTCCAGCCATTACTCATTAGCTTCTTCTGCCTGCGTGATTTTTACAATGTGCAAACGGCTGTTACCTGCGTGATTTTTACAATGTGCAAACGGCTGTTAAACAAATACTTTGCGTCAAAAGAAAGAAAGGCGAGGTTTTGTTTTTGGTTTACGTCAGAACTATTCCATTCCTTAATAACATTTTGTTAGTTAGAATCATTTTAAACAATAAATACCATTTTAGTTTTTTGTTGGGAATAGTTTAAACCAACCAAAAGCAGTACATTGCTATTATTGGAGATTTTTGTTTGTTTTTAATCTAAATAAAAATGAGTATTTTGTCTTTTATTATAATATTATTATTAAGACTTATATAAAAATCAATAAATTTTAGTTCAGTTTTTTTTGTTTTAAAGGATTTAAGCTAACTAATTTTAGTGTACTGTTGTTATTAGAAATATCAGTTTTTTTTTGTAGTAATTAAAAAAAGAGAATCCTTCTTTTTGTGTTTTATTATAATTAAGAATTTAGTTTTGATCATTTATATTATTTTTTAACACTAATTTAAGAAATAAACAAAAAAAGGAATATATTTCAATATTTTAACTATGTATTTATTTTATGTTAATTATGTATTGATGTTTAAATAAACCATAATATCGCTATAATTCTCCCAGCCGTTATTCATTGGCTTCATTTGCCTGCGTGATTTTTACAATGTACAAACGGCCGTTAAATAAATATGTTACGTTGAAAAAATAATAATAACAGGTGATGGTTGGTTTTTTACGTTAAAACGATTCCAGTTTATTTATTAAAATTTTATAATAAATTTTTGTTTGTTAGATTTGTTTTAAACAAGAATTATCTTAACGATAAGGAAAATCCTTTTTTTCTCTCGTTAATTTCAGTAAACAAACAAAAAGTAAATAAAGGTTTTAACTTTATTTTTTTATTCGCAAAAATCTATCTACTTCAAAGGTTGTATTTCGGCTTCTCGGGATGGGGCCAAGGCTACTTTATTTCCAAATTTCCATCTGATCGATCCGCATAAAAAAATAAGCCTTTCCAGGTATAATAAAAATTTCAGATATAATAAATTCCGTATAAATAACTGCTAATAAATAACATTTCAATACTTTGCACACAGCATTTATGCATTTACTTTACGTTAATTATGTATTGCTGTCTGAATAAAATTGGAATAGTGTTTCCATCCATTATTCAATATTAAGTTTTTTCCGCCTGCGTGATTTTTAGAAGGTACAAACGGCTCTTAAATATTTTGCTTCAAAAAAACTAAAAAAAACGAATGACGTTTCGGGTTTTTTACGTGTGAATGATTCCGTTGTGTTATTTAGATTCGTTTTAAACATTTAGTATCCTCCGCGATCAGAAAAGATCATATTTTTTCTTCAATTTTAGTAGACACGTGACCCGGAATCTTTGCGACAACGAAAAAACACAGAGAGGGCTAAACTGCGTGTTTTTTAAAGAAATATAGGAATTTTTACAACTAAAAAATGAGTGCATTTTATTTTTACAGTTTTTAGCTACATAATCACAAATTGGAATTTTAGTATTTAGAGACAGAGTTGGAAACATAATACGAAATTTTTTGTTTTTTTTTTCAATTAGTTTAGTCATTTTATACCAAAAGTGTTTAATTTTCATACGTTGAAAAATAAAAAAAAACTTTTATGTTTTGCCAAAAGCGAAATTTAAAAAAATGATGTTCTTGTGTTTTTTAAACCAATTATTCGTTTTGTTATTGCAACATTGAAGGCGGAGTATTCCAATTTGTAGCGTAATTTTTATTGGTTTTTGATTAATACTAACCAATATAGGAAATCAATCAAACAAAATAATTCATACTAAGAAGAAATATGTATTACACCAAAAAATTAATTCCCAAAGGTTAAAAAGTTGGTAACAAGAGTACCGCTTGGTTAAAATGAATCTGTTTTTTATGCACCATTTTAAAAATTAAAAAATTTCTAATGAAAAATAGTAATAAAACTTAACAAAAATTACGCTAGGGGTTCGATAGAATTAAGTTTTTAGTTAGGTTTAATTCAAAAAACTATTAAATGAATACTGTCCTATTAAGAACATCATGATATATATCCAGAATGTTTGGTGAATGGTGTTTTTTACAACGTTTTTATAGATACAAAGTTCAAAGTTTAGTGCAGCGAAATGTGTTTTTATGCGTGATTCGATTTTTTTAAAAGAAAAATTTTCAATAATTAATTGATAATACCAGGGGTCGCATTCTGAAGAAACCCTTATATTTACCCCGATAAATCCATTTCAAAGAAAATAAAAAAATAAATATATATTGTAAATAAATAAACCTGCCGCATATGGGACAGAAAATGATTGCAATGAATTTTTTTAAAATTTTTTTTCTCGCGCCGCAAAACCACCTCGCGCAAAATAAAAAAAATAATCAATGCGCGTATTTTATTTTTTATTAAATTAATCCTACAGGAGAAAATATTTAACCACCTCTCGAGTTGGATAAATTCTTATTCTTAAAACAATAGAAAAAATTTAACCCGACTTTTACCTAGGTAAAATTGATTTTTCACTCGCATTCTTAAGCACGTAAAAAAAGTTAACCCGGGGTAAATTTTAACCGCGCGTCAGAATGCGCGCCCAGAGTAACTGCAAACAAAAAAACCGAAAAAGTAAACTACAAACAAGTAAAAAATATTTTTTTTTTAAATGGCAGTATTCTTTTAACTTTGTGCGGTTTTTTTAGTTTTATTAATGTACCTTCAGTAGTAATGCTTTATTTTGAAAAGTGGTGTATAAAAAACAACATGTTTTAATTAAGCAATATTCGTGTTAAAGACTCATTAATCATAGGAAATTAATTTTTGGCGTAATAAAATATTTTTTACTCAGTGTGATCTTATACAATAATTAGTATTGAATAAAAAGTTATAAAAAATACACAACGAACTAAAATATCAAATTATGATACACATTACAAATTGAAATACTGCATTACTGATTTAATATTGAATTATAATAATAATCAAAGAACAAAGAAGAAGGGAGTTTTTGAAGGAAATCAAAAATTGTTGCAGAACTTATGTAGGCTAGTTTATTAGAGGCACGAGTTCCTTGTTTTTATACTTGGATCTCCAAGTTATTGTGACCGGAAAAAATGTAGATACAAAAACAAGGAAGATAAGTAATTATATACACATGTCTCCAATTAAAGTGTCAATTAATACATTAAAGATTTTATCGCACAATGAGAATTTTTAAATATACACATTAATAGAAATTTTGAATAAAATGACGCTTGGCCATTTAACTTATTTGGAGTGCGATCGCGACGGGATTGCATATTGCGTTTCACGGCTCTTTGTATAAGCGCTACCAGAAAAACGACGTATTTTAATAGTTTTCCCCTTGAGCTACACTGTAGCGTTTTCCTTTTACGTTTTAGACGCGCGTTTTGATCAAAATAATTCCGAGAGGTTAAAATTTAACCAAAGTCTTTTTTTCAGGTTTATATGTTGTTCATGAATAATTGTTCATTTTCTCGTAATTCTTTCCTTAAAAGATTAGTGGGTTTTTTTAATTTGTAAGGACATATCAAGATATCTCCAGAAAGTTTTTATATGCAAAAAAATCAATAATTTTGACAAGCAATATCTTGTGAACCACATTACAAAAAAACTATTTAATTTAAGTATTGAAAACTCAAAAATAAAACTATTCTAAACTAAATATAAATTAAACTTAAGTGAAATGATTTTATTAAATAATACATAAAAATAACTTATGTGCAAATCAAAAATCGTTATTAAGGGTACAACTGATTTAAAGTCGGCCAGGCCCTAATTTCAGCCACCGGCGGTTATTTTTGCCATGAATAAAATTATAAAATGCACTGCTTATGGATAGATAGATCGTCATGTCATCTATTTAGCAATACGGAATTCATTTTATAATTATAAGTATAGCAAAAATATCAGATGGTGGTTGAAATTGAGGCTGACCGAATTTTAGTCACTTACACTACACCCTCAATAAAAAATTTACTGCGCAGTAATGTACGAAATCGAAAAGTTCTCTTTTTTTTGTAAATAAAGGTTTTTGTTTTAATTTACTATTTTATGGGATCCTATTATATTTTTAAATTACGGTTTTGCCAAACATTGGACTGAACCACAAAATTCTAAACACAAATTTTTCGTTAAAGCGATTGATATTTCGAACCTATCAATATTTGTAAAAATTCAAAAAAATACCTATTCAATAAACTATTCAAAACAACTATGTTGCAAAAGCTTTGACACAGGGTGGATAAAACTGTGAAGTTTTAAACGCCTCACTTTTTGATAAAGGCAGGGTACATAGTATTTGCAGTCGTTAGCAGGGAACTTGGAGTTTTCATATTATATAGTTGAATCCAGTTTATATTAATAAATATACGTATTGTTTAGTTGCATCATAAGTGCTGATTGTTAGGCCTTTTGTATACTTCTTTACTCTAAATGAACGAATCACGTAGGCGTGACATTTTTACATTTCATCGTGACTACGACAAAATGAGCCACAATTCGTATAAAATATATGTGACTGTGACTTATTTTAAATTTGAAACATGACCCCATTAACTTCAAACTGAGTCACATTCACGTCTATTTTATAATGACTGTGGCTTATTTTGCCGTAGCAACGACTTTTTTACGACTTGTTTTAAGAAACTTCTTTTGTCGGGCATCACGTTCGCTCCAAAAGCCAGCTGTAAGACTCCCGTTTTTTACTCCCATAATTCCTTATAATTTATAAACCTCGCTCTATTCCGTTAATTTGCTTTTTGATGCAGGTGGAAAACAATAAGTATGTCAAAATTTATATCGTATTGAAAAAAATTGAAGTTAGATTTTAAATAAATTTGAACAATTTATTGTTGTTTCGAATAAAATTATATGTCAACCATATAATTTCCCCCATATGACGTATTTTCTATCAAATTTAAATGTTTTTAAAACAATACTTTGTTGAAAAATACATGTATTCCATATCTTAAACAAAATGGTTTTTGAAATTTTTTTGTCATTTTTTATATTTATCCCAGAAACACATTTAAGATTTTTTTGGACACTGTAGTGAAAAAAAACAACTATAGATTATGTCATTGTATATATATTTATTTTTTAAAGCTTTGTTTTTGATAAAGTTGCTGTTTAATCTTAAAATCTGGCAGTATATATTTGAAATCTCCATAATTCAAAACAAGCCCCGGGAAATTGTTTTATAGTTACATTTTCGAAAACTTTTATTATCCAACAAAAATTACGTGTTGGATGTTTCCCCCAGTTTTGCTCCTAGTTTGCCCACAGTTTTGCTCCCAGTTTTAAAATTGATAAAGCACCTTTTAAAATAATTTATTTCTTTAAAGTTGTGTACCCAAAAAGCTACAAAAAATATCTGTAGTATTTTCTTTATTTTTTAATACTAATCAAATAATTATTAAAAAGGTTATTTTTCTTGCGTAAAATATTAATTATTTCCGCGTAGGTGAGGGTAAAAGATTTCCATCTGTACACCGGCATCCATTCAATGCTCACTGGAACCATTGTTGTATAAATATTTATAAAGCGTGAAAAAAAGAAGAGAAGCGCCAACACGGCTAACGCTGTTTTAATAAACAAAGTTTCATTTGATTTCACTAGAATTGTGGACACATTGAGCATGGACAGTACGCCGATAAATTATGGGTTTCCATTGACTGTATTATTAACAGAACTCAACAAAGGTGGGGTTTTTCAGCGCTCGAATTTCAAATATGAACTCCATTTTTTGATTTGACCTTGGAAAAGCTTTAAATGGGGGGTAATCTTTTTTTTTGGTATTTTTGTTTTATAGTAAACTTTTGTTTTATGCCCAATCAACTTAAAAAGTGGTCAATGTGTTTTTTTTGTGATGTTTTCTGAGCCCCAATTACAACCATAAATTCTTTTTTTTATTTTGCAATTGATAACCTCAAAAGGGGGGTCTACCCTATGTGGGGGACAGAGCACCTCGCTCTCACAATAGACCTCAATTTACTCCAAACCACCCCAAACATAGGGATTTTCTGGGATGTTAATTCTAAATATTAACAATCCTAAGTTTTTGGTTGTTAAAGGTAAAATAGGGGCTATTGTGAGAATGCGTTGCCCCCCCCCCACAAAAAAACAGGTAGACTCCTTTTGAGGTTCTCAATTGTAAAATCAACAATGAAGTTTATATTTAAAATCAGCACCCCAGAAAACCCATTAATGATATTTTTGGGAGCTTGGGATTAAAATGGAGCTATTGTGAGAGCGCGGTGCTCCCTTAATTATGGTTAAACCCTCCCCCCAGTTTTGAGGTTTTCAAATGTAAAAGCAACAACAGAAAATAATATTAAATATCAGAATCCAAGAAAATCCCTATGTTTAGGGGTGGATGGGATTAAAACGAGGCTATTCTGAAAGCATAGTGCCCCCCCAAATAGGGTACACCTCCCCCCGTTTTGACGTTCTTAAATGTAAAAGCAATTACAGAAGTTAGTAGTTAAAATCAGCACCCTAGAAAACCCATATGTTTGGGGTGGATGGAAGTAAAATATGAGCTATTGTGAGAGTGTGGTGCTGCCCCTCAATAAAAAGGACCCCCTTTGGAGGTTCTCAAATTTAATTTCAACATGTATGTATGTCATGTAGTGTTCTGTGTTAACTTTTTGACCCCATTGCGTGATGTGCGAAATTCAATCAATGATTCAGAATAAAAAACAGCATATATAGCATATTCTCTTATATAGCATAGGATTGCATACACACATGCAGAGTGTTGTTGACCCACTTCCGTTAAACGCCAACTAAAGAAGATCTCCTTTAGGGAACATAAGTGGAAATAACCCTGTTTGCATACTTTAATAACTTCGTTTCATTTGAATAGACTTACAATTTTGTTGCTAATTGAATTATGTTATTATTATTATTATTATTGTTATTATTGAATTATTTTTTTAAATGTTTTTGTTGTTAATTTTTTATACTTTTCAGACCATGAAGCTTCTATACTATTTTCCTTAAGTTTTAATATTTGTAAATAAAAAACTGGGGGCAAAACTGGGGCGGAAAAAACAAGACCCACAAAAATTGATATTGATATTGAAATCTTAACGACCAAAACAGCCTGTAGATGTATATGGTTTAAATATATGTTGGTTTTTTAAAGATGTTCATTTGAATTAAAAAATGACTCTATATTATAAATCTCTACAATTGGATACCGAAAACAAATATTTTTCGCTATTTTGGCAAAAAAACCTATTGTCAATCAGAAAATTGTCAATGCGTAGGCCTTTAAGTATTAGTTTAATATACAATATAAAATGTAATGTCAAAGTATAATGTGCAATATCAAAACTTCTGTGTTGCTTTTGTTTTCATAAATATGATATTTCGGTTTTCCTTTGGCTTATGTCTCTTACCCAACAATATCAAGCTAGTTTAACGACAAAATCTATTTAAGTGGCAAAATTAAAAGGCCCCTTTGGTAAAATTGTGTGGTCCAGCATAAAGATATCCATGTTATTTCTTACTCAAGTGTTTTAAGACGTTTGCCTTACTATAAGCTTTCCAAATAATATCTCATTAAGCTTAGTCCGTTTTGTGAATGAAGAAAGATGGGTTAGGGAACACACAAACCCAACACCCACTTGAAGATGTAAGCGGACCAGTCGGAAAAGCGGGACCTGGCCGCGGTGGCATCTGATGGTTAGCTAAAATTTGCAGGCCGAACCGAGCCAGAATGGACCAGGCCAGGCCGGGCCAAGCCGGTTCTTGATTTTTAATACTCCCAAATTGGTGGTACGCATATTTTTAAAGCAAAACAGGTCATTGTCAACAATACAGCGCTGATAAATCGTTCTCCCTATCTTTTAGGTACATTTTCTATATTTTGTAAAAGTAATGTAGTTCTAACGTTGTTAATGGTATAGTCGTCTATGTGCACATTCTTTTTCTGTTTTTAATGCAAATATCTTACTGTCTAATTATAGCAACCTCCAATTTTTAGTGAAGTAGCAAATTTTTGTTTGTGTTACAACATATCTGTGAAATTTAAAATTAAATAAAGTTCTTTAATTAAAGTTATCACTTTAAGTAAAGAACTTTATTTAATTTTAAATTTGACTTTGGATCTGTAATTTCTATTACCAGGATATAGGTTTCTAAAGTTTTTTCTAAAAACTTTATCAAGAAAAAACATTCAACAAGTGCTTCTTTTTCTAAACTAAATTTAAAATAAGTACCAACAAAAACTTCTACTAACGCTATAAAAATAATGCTTTGAATATATTTTTAGGCAAAGGAGCTATTTTTGTAAATTTATTTGTTTAAATTTGTAATTAGATATTAAACTTAAAAAAACTGAATAATTGAACAAGCAATTATTCAGTTTTTTAAAATGCGTGTGCGTTCGCGCTCGCACGCGTCTACAAACACCCACACGCACACGCGCGCACGCACACACACAAACACATACACAAGTTACGACTTTATATATAGTTGGTACGCACGTTATGTCTATTTATAAATTACTGGCTCTAAAAACCATTGCCGAAATCGTTTGGTTTATATTATGATTGTATTATATCTGACAGACGCTGAAAATTAGAATGCAGACATGAGGGGACCAATTAGAATTGTGCGGTAATGACGTTTTTTGAAAATGAAAATAAATAAAAACGTAGAATTATTTTTAATTCCACCTTTCCACAAAATATACAAAAATTAACCAACTTTAGCTCTAAAAAATTTGAATTTAGATTCTAAATCAAGTAATTTAATAAATAATTATTAAAAAATTTCATTCTAATCTCAATTATTAATCCGCTTCAGTGGAAATTTTTGAATGTTTTTGTTGTTAATTATTCGATCCAATACTGCAAATATCGCGGTCAGCTAACTTTTATTTGCCGAAAGCTTAAAGTCAAATGTATGTTATTTTCCCTTTGAATGAAACAAAAAAAAAACACACTAATATACGTGTTTTATTTTTGATTAACGACACGGTATTATAATATGACATTTTTGTTAGCAAAACTAACCAGCTCCTACTGTTGTTGTATAATTTAAATCAAGCGAAAATGCGTTGTGCGATGCTGTTGTGTACGTGTTTGCGATGTTTACTCAAAGACGCCGACATGTTTAAGCTCCGCTATGTTTTTGAAAATCTCACGTAACCTATAAACTATCGTATAGCTTAAAGAATTGCGCAGAAAAGGTTTTAAAAACTGATAAGTCGGTAATTTTTTAGATTCAGAAGCTGTTACCTAAAATATACCCTTTGTAGTTAGTACCATAAAACTAAGCTGATTATACAAGCATAATAATAATAAGCTAGCATAATATTTACACACTAAAAATAGTTAACAGTCAAAATTAACAAATTAATTTATACAGTCACGCGTCGCTTGTTCTTGTAAAGGTAAAGAATATAGTCGTGATATTAGACAAAGAAGTGATTATTTTTTTAGCCAGAGAATTATAAAATGCATAAGATATTTATAATCACTAAAGATAAATTCTATTAGGGTGAAAATAGATGAGTGGTAAAGCAACCACTCGTTCTTTGAGAAAATATCATGTGCAGAAAAACACATGACGCAACTAAATAATAATTGGTTACATAACCGCTGAAAAATTTTTTTCAATTTTTCTTGCTCGCAGGTTTATTGTTTATTTCTTCTTGGCGGCGAGCGGTTACGCCCTTATTTTTAGCCTGGAAGACTTTAGCTATAGCTATATTAACGCAAGTAGGGTTCCATGATTTTGAAAAATTTTTTATTAGCTTTAATAAATAAATAAATAAATAAAAAATAAATAAATAAATAATTAAATAAAAAAAAATAAATAAATAAATAAATAAATAGATGATGATGAATAAATAAATAAATAAATAAATAAAATAAAATAATAAATAAATAAATAAATAAATAAAATGAATGAATATATAAATATATAAATAAATAAATAAATAAATAAATAAATAAATAAATAAATAAATAAATAAATAAATAAATAAATAAATAAATAAATAAAATAAATAGATATATAAATATACAAAATTTTTTATTTACTGAATTAACGGCAATTGTTAAAGAATCATCAAAATAAAATATCTAACATATATATATATATGTTCAATATTTATTTTTTGTCATACTTAACAATCATTCATTTATAGTAAAACGATTAGTATTTATATATCTATTTATTTATTAATTTATTTATTTTTTTTTTTTTTTTTATATATTTATTTTTATTTTATTTATTTTTTTTTTTTTTGATTATTTATTATAAAAAATATTTTTTTATTTTTTATATATTTTTTTTTTTTTTTTTTTTTTTTTTTTTTTAAAAAAATTTAATTATATATTTAATTTATNTTTTT
>JASAMX010030799.1:0-11504 GCA_030248175.1 Microlaimidae sp. YZB2_3 | reverse complement strand
GTGGATTTAATTACCAAAATTAACCCACGTTGTACTTAATTACTAGTTAGTGCGGTGCAGATGCGCTCCGACAAAGTTTACCTACATTTCTTCTGAATATAGTTGGCGCGATGCCGTGCGCCAATGATTGCAATTATAATTTTAAAGTAAAAATAATAATAATAATAATAATATGATGAAATTGCTATGAATAACAAATTTATCACGTTATTGAAGTCGTGGCGCGGTGCCGTGGGTTAAATTAAGTTGGCACCCCGCCACCACCGATGATTAGCGGCGCGTGGCGCTCCCGCGCCACCGACGCTTATTATTATTTTTTAATAAATAAAACTTTGAATTAAATTTGTCATCAGTAATGCAGGAATTAAAAAAAAAACTACTCTGTTGTTTTTGCCGTTTTCCGCGCGGTTGAAGCAGATGGCGCTGGGAACTGGCGCCGTTTCTGCCACCAATTAAAACCGGTCTGCTATTTTTGTGCGGTTTTTATGAGGGGATGTTGGTTGTCTGCTCTGTACAATCCTTATTGTTGCCAAAAGGCTGTTATTGTGCGGTTGGGAGTTTTTATTTGTCTAATTTTCAATTTTTTATTTTGATCAATAAATCGATAACAAGGACCTAAATGAAAAAAGTGCTTCCTAAGAAAGTTGCCTAATTCCTTCTTCTTTTCTAATCAGCCCATGTTTATTTTTGATCAATCAGTAACAAATGAGGAATATCGTTTTTAAGAATCAAGCATTGGAATAATAATGAGAATAAGAAGAAGAAGAAGAAGAAGAAGAAGAAGAAGGTTCTGAATTTCAAAATTTACCCACGTTCTCTAATTATGGTTGGCGCGGCGCCACGGGGCTAAATCGCCCCGTGGCGCTCCCGCGCCACCCATGATAGAACACAGATCATTTATCAATAAAAAGTGGCTCTAAAAATATTATTGCGAAATTTCCTACGCTTTTTAGAGAGCCCATGTGTCTTTCTGATCAATCAGTAACGATGGAGGAATATCGGTTTTAAAATATAAGCGTTTGAAAAATAATATATTACTAATAATAAGAAGAAAAAAAGAAAAACATAATACAAAATTCACAGACGTTTTTTAATTGTAGTTTGCGCGGTGCCGTGGGCTTTATCTCCATGTGGTGCTCCGGCGCCATTGATAATTCATTTATAATAAAAATTAAAAATAATAAAAAATAATAATAAGAAAAAGAATTTAAATTACGAAATTTACCCACGTAAATACACCACGCTACCCACGATATTTAATTATAGGTAGCATGGTGTAGTGACGCTCCAGTGCCACAAAAAATTCAATTATTTTTTTTTTGAAATAAAAAATAAAAAGAAGAAGAAGATGAACAATAATTACAGAATTTATCCACGTTCTTTATTTATAGTTGGCGCGGTGGAGTGAGCCTAAATCGCCGTGTGGCACTCCTGTACCACCAATGATTGCAATTATATTTTTTGAAATAAAAATAATAATGATAAGAATAAGATGATGAACATAAATTAAAATGAATTATTATCTTAATTAGATTTTTGTTCTGTTATATCCGATCATCAGGCACCTCTTATGCCTGAATACTGCTAACAAAAACACAAAGTCAATTAGAGCGAGCTCCATTAAACAGCGTGTCCTAATTTATATATATAATATATCTGATCATGGGCAAATATATCTGATCAATATACATATATTCTCTGTTTTTTTAGCGATACTGGGAAAATTTTAACAAAAAATTTTCGTTTGACATCTTATAACTTTTAAGCGCGCCGCGATCAATATGCAAATATCTTGCGTTAAGGTTCTTGAACTTTTGGCTACCTCCTGAAAAAATTTTTTTTTCAAAAATTTTTGGGAGTTAGCCCCAAAACCCACCAAATTTAGGAGCAAAATTTTTTCAGTCAAATTTCTAACTTTTTACCATAAAATCCTTACGTATGAAAATTTTTGTGCAGATTGCCCATACTTTCCTGAGCTTAAAAATATATAATTTGTTAGGGGTAACCTTCCTGGTTTGGATAGCTTGAGTGCAAGTGCAAGTTGCAAGTGCCAGTGCAAGTTGCAATTGCAAGTACAAATTTTGGTATCATGCTCAAAAACTGTTTAAGCCACAGGTTTGTGACCGGGGGGAGGATTTATGCGGAATTTTAAGCTCTACATTTTGGTGCATGTCCCAAAAAAATTTTATCCATAAGGCATCGCAATGGATGACTTCTAAAATTTAACTTTTGACACAGCCCCTCTATATAGGCAAGTAATATATCATTTTAAAGCTCTCGGCGTGTTTATTTAAAAAATATATAAAAAATTTGCTCTAAATGGTCGGGTAATTAAAATACAGACCCCTTTGTACCCCCATAATTAGTAAGGGGTGATTTTTTTGTTTTTATTATCTATAAGCCGTGTTTATATTCGTTTGAAAGCTCTATGCGTGCTGATTGCAAAAATATTAATTTTAGGTTAAATTTTTTTATGATTATTCGGTTATATATCCCCAAATACCCCAAATTTGAAAAATGATAATTTTGTGATTTTTTTCATCTTAAGTGACGTGTTTATACTCGCATGAAAGCTCCCGACGCACTGATTGATTTCAAAAATATATAGTTTATTTTTGTTTAGTGATTACCAAATTTTGCACCCATCAATGCACCCCCTAAAAGTCTCAAGAGGTGATTTTATTATAATACCGTCATGTTTGTACTCATATCAAAGCTCTCCACACGCTGATGTCAAAAATTATTTTAAACTCAATTCACCCGATGATTACCATTTTTACAACCCATAATGTACTCCTAAAAATTTTTAGGGGATCATTTTTATATATTTATTGTTATACCGTCTTGTTTATACTCATATTGAAACCTTAGATATTAAAGCTTTAGACATGCTGATCTCAAAAATATGAATTTCAACTTAATTCACCAAATGATTACCATTTTTACAACCCCTAATGTACCCCCAAAAATTTTACCTAAATATAATATTTTTGGAATCAGCACGCGCTGATGTCGTATGCGAGGGGCTGTGTCAAAAATTAAATTTTTAGGGGTCACCCATTGCAGTGTCTTAGGGCATAAAAACATTTTTGACTGTCACCAAAATATAAAGCATAAAATTCCGCATAAATCCCCCCGGTCCCAAACTTCTGACTGAAAGTTTTTCAGCATATAGCCAAAAAGTGCATTTGCTACCCCCATACAAAGAATTTTAGCAAAAATCGTAAAAATTGACCCCCTTGAACCGCTCGGGGTACTCGACCCAGGTAGGTTACCCCTAACAAATTACATATTTTTGAGCCTAGGAAAGTATGGGCAATCTGCACAAAAGTTTTCACACTTAAGGACTTATATGGTAAAAAGTTAGAAATTTGGCTGAAAAAATTGCTCCTAAATTTGGTGGGTTTTGGGGCTAACTCCCAAAAATTTTTGAAAAAAAAGTTTTTTTCAGGAGGTAGTCAAAAGTTCAAGAACCTTAGCGCAAGATATTTGCATATTGATCGCGGCGCGTTCAAAAGTTATAAGATGTCAAACGAAAATTTTTTGTCAAAATTTTCCCAGTATCGCTAAAAAAAAACGAGAATATATGTATATTTATCAGACATATTTGCTCTAAATTAGGACACGCTGTTTAATGGAGCTCGCTCTAATTGACTTTGTGTTTTTGTAAGCATCATTCAGGCATAAGAGGTGCGTGATGATCGGATATAACAGAACAAAAATCCAATTAAGATAATAATTCATTTTAATTTATGTTCATCATCTTATTCTTATCATTACTAGCCTTGAAAAAT
Organism: Microlaimidae sp. YZB2_3; assembly: GCA_030248175.1. Classification (NCBI taxonomy): domain Eukaryota; kingdom Metazoa; phylum Nematoda; class Chromadorea; order Desmodorida; family Microlaimidae; species Microlaimidae sp. YZB2_3. The sequence continues at coordinate 7,710 of JASAMX010030799.1, read as the reverse complement.
GCTCTAGGAATAGAGCAGGAAAAAGGGACGATTTTTCCCCGGGCGTATGTTTAGACAGAAATGATGTAGACTAGTCTGAGATGGACATGATGTGGACTATAGGAAATTTGCATTTGGTTTGGCCAGCTGCGCACTAAATAAAAATTTCTACGATATGATAATGATTTGTTTATACATTGATCTAATCACACAGCACTGTTGCATTTTTTTTTAGTTTGATGAAATGTCAATTGAAAAAATCATACTCACAGCAATCTTTGACAAGCGCGAAATCGCCACTTTTTCAAATTTATAGTTGTTTCTTACACATACAAATATAACCTAATTGAAAAAGTGGCGATTTCGCGCTTGTCAAAGATTGCTGTGAGTATGATTTTTTCAATTGACATTTCATCAAACTAAAAAAAAATGCAACAGTGCTGTGTGATTAGATCAATGTATAAACAAATCATTATCATATCGTAGAAATTTTTATTTAGTGAGCAGCTGGCCAAACCAAATGCAAATTTCCTATAGTCCACATCATGTCCATCTCAGACTAGTCTACATCTTTTCTGTCTAAACATACGCCCGGGGAAAAATCGTCCCTTTTTCCTGCTCTATTCCTAGAGCATTTTCAAGGCTAGTCTACCACTTTTTTGAATTAAATTAAAAAATAGCCTAATAAAGTATAGTTTTAGCTGCGCAATGACATATGTTTATAATCATTCCATTGCCGAGATAAAAAAAATAATAAGAAGAAGAAGATGAATTTAAATTACAAAATTAACCCACTTTGTTTAATTATAGTTAGTGCGGTGCAGTTGCGCTCCAGACAAAGTTTACCTACGTTCTCTAAATATAGTTGGCGCGATGCCGTGCGCCTATGATTGCAATTATAATTTTTAAAGTAAAAATAATAATAATAATAATAATAATAAGATGATGAACATGAATAACAAAATTTACTCACGTTCTCTAAGTATAGTTAGCGCGGTGCCGTGGGTTCAATTGCAGTTGGCACCCCGCACCACCGATGATTACCGGCGCGTGGCGCTCCCGCGCCACCGACGCTTATTATTATTTTTTAATAAATAAAACTTTGAATTAATTTTGTCATCAGTAATGCAAGAATAAAAAAAAGAACTCTTTTGTTTTTGCCGTTTTCCGCGCGGTTGAAGCAGATGGCGCTGGGAACTGGTGCCGTTTCTGCCACCAATTAAAACCGGTCTGCTATTTTTGTGCGGTTTTTATGAGGGGATGTTGGTTGTCTGCTCTGTACAACAATCCTTATTGTTGCCAAAAGGCTGTTATTGTGCGGTTGGGAGTTTTTATTTGTCTATTTTTCAATTTTTCTATTTTGATCAATAAATCGATAACAAGGACCTAAATGAAAAAAGTGCTTCCTAAGAAAGTTGCGTAATTCCTCTTTCTTTCTAATGAGCCCATGTTTATTTTTGATCAATCAGTAACGAATGAGGAATATCGTTTTTAAGAATGGAGCGTTGGAATAATAATAATAATAATAAGAAGAAGAAGAAGAAGAAGGTTCTGAATTTCAAAATTTACCCACGTTCTCTAATTATGGTTGGCGCGGCGCCACGGGGCTAAATCGCCCCGTGGCGCTCCCGCGCCACCCATGATTATTTTTATTTCAAAAAATATAATTGCAATCATTGGTGGTACATTTGGCTGAAAACAATTGTCCCTAAGTTTGGGGGGTTTTGGGGCTAACTAACCCCCCAAAATTTTTAAAAAAAAAGTTTTTTTCAAGAGGTAGCCAAGTTCAAGGACCTTAACGCGAAATATTTGCAAATTGATCGCGGCGCGTTCAAAAGTTATAAGAGCTCAAACCAAAATTTTTTGTCAAAATTTTCCCAGTATCGCTAAAAAAAACAGAGAATAGTTACAGATTTTTCCTCTATTTTTATGTTGTGTTTTTAAGCTCAGTGACTCCTCAGGAATAGCTATATACTTTGCGTAGCTAAATACTTACATTCTTGCAGCGCTTTTTTGGTTAATTCCAAATAATTTCAATAGTTATTACTTTAATATATAATATTGTTTCATAAATATTCTTATTTTTTATGGTTTTATCTTGCTATGTTTACTTTTAAAAATTATTTTAAATTGTTACAATACTAATAATACATATAAAACTTAACTTTTTTAGCTTAGTTTTTTTCATAGGCATTAGTAGTTTTATTAGAGATTTTTTTTAATCTTAAAACTATTTTTTTATTTTATAAAAAAATTTGCAATTAAAAATCAGCACAAATTGCGAAAAATTAGTCTCATTTTTATTAATTCTTTCGCTTGCGTCAATGAAGCGCATTTTTCAGAAATAAAATTCTTCAAAATATGGTTTCTTTAAATTGCATTTATATGCTCATAAGATAATAAAATTAAAAATATTTTGAACGTTGTTTTTTCACGAAATACTTTTTACGATATGGTAAATCGTTTCTAGCAGCACTTGCTAAGCATATTGATATGAATTAACTAACCAAAATAATATGTTGAAATTATTACTTTTGTGTTATTTCATTGTAAGCATACTGCAAACTATTTTTATTTAGGTATAATTGCGAGCACTCTCTCTGCATCCTTTTTGTGTCTGTTTTTGGTTTTTGTATTTGGTGGAACAATGCACGGAGAAGTCCTTCGTGATAAATACGGTTCGGGAGTAAGAGGATTAATGGTTTCATCACTTCTTGCAGGGCCTGTACCAGAACTAATATTGGTTGGATCGTTAACTTTTGCATTCGTCAATTCTATTCAAGCCCTTCTTAGTAAGACATATTACCTGTTGATAGACAATATATATTATTTTTCCGGATATTATACCTCAATGTTTCCAACATAATTCATTGCATTGCAAAGCATATTCCTATTGTTTTAATATAATTCTAATTAAAAGTATAACAACCTGCATTCAACAATTACAGACAGTTAATCGCTTACTCGACAACTGGGTGCACGATTAACTAAACTAAACTAATATTATTTATTATTATATATTTATTATTATATATTATTTATTATTATATTATATATTATTATATTATATATTATTATATAATTTATTATTATATATTATTATTATATATTATATATTGAATATATTGTATTATTTAATTGGAACAAATAATAAAAAAAATTTGATTCCCGGGAAGCTTCTTCCCTGGTTTTTAAAACATGTGAATAAAATCACGGTTATGCGTAAGCTTAGTTAGGGACAATGATATGATTTAGCCCCACAGTTATAATGCCAACAATAAATAATGAAGGTAAATATCTAAACCAAAAATATATAATATTACAAAAACTGTTTAACTCTTGTATATTTATGTAAAAGTGATGCCGGTATGTCATTATAACGGCATATTTTTTAATAGTCCATTTAAATGACACTTTTAAAGATATAACTTCCATTTTAATTCACACGAGTTATGGTAAAGTTTGTGTACGTTGTCCTAATGGCAACTTAATTGAACAAATTGAACTGATTTTGAAAATTAGGTTATTATAACGGTATGACTCGATAATTTTTGCACACTTAGTAGACTATTAGGAAAGTATCATGGGTGGCGCGGGAGCACCACGGGGCGATTTAGCCCTGCGGCGCTGCGCCAACCATTATTTGAGAACGTGGGTAAATTTTGAAATTCAGGGGCCGGTTCCAGAGATCCACCTAAGATAGGTGCGCACCTAACTCTTAGGTGCCCACCTAAATTGCTTAGCTGCCCACCCAGCTAGGTGGGCACCTAAGCAATTTAGGTGGGCACCTAACTTTTGTTCCACAAATCGCATTTAGGTGCGCACCTAGCTGGGTGGGTGGGTGGGTGGCTGGGTGCGCACCTAAGCCGTTTATGTGCCCACCTAACTCATTTAGGTGCCCACCTAAATGCGTGCGTACGCATTTGCTGATTTTTAACTCGCACGTACGGCTCAAAATATTTTTCTTTTTTAAAGATCGTACAAATCTTTTTGTTTCATAAAAAATCGTAAAAATGTAGGGAACCCCCTCCCCTTCAAAAAAAAAACACATATATGCTTATAATTGAATAGGAAGTGGTTGGGTGGTATTGTCTGTTTTTTCACGATGTATGTCCATAATATTTTGAAAGGATGTGTTTTTTGGCTAGAAACGTATTTTTTGGCAGCTTTTTATCAACCAGAAAAAATAAAATTTTTTTTTAAAGTTTTGAAAAACCAATTTTTAAAATTTTTCTCGTGCTTCGCTTTGCTTAGGACGTGATTGTTTCGAACTTTTTTATGATTTAAAAAAAATATTATTATAGTTTATATGTTTTTTATTGATCATTAAAGGGAGTTTGTTACGAATATGGGGAGTGGGGACCGCCAATGCTCCCACACACACGCTCCCAGTGGGAAATTCGCAATTTCTAAAGAAACCCTTAAAGGTGAGGTGTGGAGTCCAGTGGGAAATTCGCAATTTTTAAAGAAACCCTTAAAGGTGAGGTGCGGAGTCAAATTTCTTGCCTTTGATTTTGATAATTTTTATGAAAACCTTACCCCTGCCCCCAATAGCTTACAAAATTTTTTTCAAAAAAATATCTCCAGTGGTTCAGGAGTTATGAACCTCCAAAAATGGCGTTTTTTGACAATTTTTTACGTGGAAGATTGCTCAATGGGTATATCGATTTAAATTACAAATTACACTTAAGTGCAAAAGCGCGGCTACTTTCTACTTTAATTTGATACCTTGATCGTTAAAATTGTTGCAGTATTTGTCAAGATACTGCGTTTCTCGTACAAAAACCCTCGATTTTTTTCGCTAAAAACACAAAGTGAAGGAAAAAAGGTTGGGCAAACTTCATAAAATCGCTGCCGTCGTTTGGTGTTTTTAACGAAAAAATCGAGGGTTTTTTGTACGAGAAACGCAATATCTCGACAAATACTGCTCCAATTTTAACGATCAAGGTATCAAATTAAAGTAAAAAGTAGCTGCTTTCTTTGAGTGCATAATTTGTAACGTAATACGTTATACCAATTAAGCAATTGTTCACGTACAGAATTGTTGAAAAACGTTAATTGTTGTTGTTTGGGGCGTAATAACTCCGGAGCCACTGAAGATATTTTGTTGAAAAATTTTTGTGGGCTATTGGGGGCAGGGGTAAGTTTTTTATAAAAAATTGCTGAAATCGAAAACAAAAAAAGTTGACTCCGCATCGCACCTTTAAGCCGGTTCACACTGAGGTGGCAATGCCCATAGTAGTAGTGCAACCGCTGATAGCTATCACCGGAGCAGTTGTTTCCAACGTTAAACATAGGAAGTGTTTATATTGAAATGGAAATGCCACCTCATGGTGATAGCTATTACCGCGAGGTAATAAAGCTAGCTAGCTACCAGTGCTGTTGTGTTTACTTAATAACCCTGTCACCGGTGACAGCTATCTTGCAGGAAAAACGCGTGGGAAATCGTGCACTGTAAAAAATTCAATAAAAATATTATAATTTAACATAAACGCAAACACAACATAAAAAACACTGAAAATTATTGCGTTTTTAACACAAAAAAACTAATATTTTGAAAAGACCCCAAATGTTTAGTCTGCCAAAGTTTTTTCTGTTTTAATTACTTCTTTAAACACCTCGTTTTCAACATCTCGCGTTTGGATAAATCGTTTTTTGGGTGAATAAAATTTTATAAACGAAACCACATTTAAAACAGAAGCTTCTCAGTAAAGAAAGTTTTTTCTTTTCAAAGGTTGTAAAGAAGCCAAAAACTGTAAAGGTTGTAAAGTTTGACAAAATTAACTTTCGTAATCGATAATGGCTTTAAAATTTTTTTTCTAATAAAGTTTTAAGTAATTTTTTTCTTTCACGAATCACTCTGATATTATTTTTTTCATTGTTAATATTGAAAATGGAAAGCATCAACCCCATTCTGGAATAATAATACGCAAAAAAGTGCAAAATACGGAGTTAGGTGCGCACCTAACTGACTTGGGACACCCCCGCGGCTGACCTAAATATGCTCACCTAAATCCCAGAGTTAGGTGACCATTTGGGTGCCCACCTAACTTTAGATCACTCTGTGGAACAGTCCCAAGTTAGGTGCGCACCTAAATTTGAGTTTAGGTGCGCACCTAAAAGTTAGGTCGATCTCTGGAACCGGCCCCTGAACCTTCTTCTTCTTCTTAATATAATTCCAACCCTCAATCCTTAAAAGTGATATTCCTCATTCGTTACTGATTGATCAAAAATAAACATGGGCTCATTAGAAAAAAAAAAGAATTACGCAACTTTCTTAGGAAGAACTTTTTTCATTTAGGTCCTTGTTATCAATTTATTGATCAAAATAAAAAAATTGAAAAAATAGACAAATAAAAACTCCCAACCGCACAATAACAGCCTTTTGGCAACAATAAGGATTGTACAGAGCTGACAACGAACAGCCTCTCATAGAAACCGCACAAAAAAGCAGAAGACCGTGCTCGGTTTTAATTGGTGGCGGAAACGGAACCAGTTCCGAGCGCCATCTACTTCAACCGCGCGGAAAACAACAAAGTACTTTTTTTAATTCTTGAATTACTGATTACAAAATTAATTTAAAGTTTAAAAAAAATAATAATGAGCATCGGTGGCGCGGGAAGGCCACGTGGGTGTTTAGCCCTACAGCACCGCGACAACTATAACCAGATCACCTGGTAAATTTTGTAATTTATGTTTATCATCTTATTCTTTTTATTATTATTTATATTTCAAAAAATAAAATTCCGATCATCGGTGGTGCGGGGGTGCCAGAACGGAATTTAGCCCACGGCACCGCGCCAACTATACTTAGAGAACGTGCATAAATTTTGTAATTCATGTCTATCCTCTTCTTATTATTATTTTGTTTTGAAAATTATAATTGCAATCATTGGCGCACGCCATCGCGCCAACTATATTTAGAGAGCGTAGGTAAACTTTGTCTGGAGCGCCCCTGCACCGCACTAACTATAATTAAACAATGTGGGTAAATTTTGTAATTTAAATTCATCTTTTTATTATTATTTTATTTTTATTATAAATAAATTATCGGTGGCACGGGAGCGCCACACGGAGACTAAGCCCTACGGCACCGCGCAAATTAAAAAAAACGTGGGTAAATTTAGTATTATGTTCTTCTTCTTATTATTATTAATATATTATTTTTCAAATGCTTATATCTTAAAACCAGTATTCCTCCTTCGTTACTGGTTAATCAAAAAAACATGGGTTCTTTGTAAATCGTAGAAAATACGGAATAATTCTTAGGAACTACTTTTTATTGATAGATAATTGTTTTATTGATAATATTAAAACTGTTAAAAAAGTATATCTCGGCAACGGAATGATTATAAACATATGTCATTGTGCCCCTAAAACTATAGTTTATTCGGCTTTTTTTATTTAATTTAAAAAAAGTGATAGACTAGCTTTGAAAAATGCTCTAAGAATAGAGCGGGAAAAAGGGGCGATTTTTCCCCATGCATATGTTTAGACAGAAAGGTGTGGACTAGTCTGAGATGGACATTATGTGGACTATAGGAAATTTGCATTTGGTTTGGGCACCTGCTGACTGAAAAAAATTCTACCATATGATAATGAATTTTTATAATGTTGAACTAATTACGCAGCACTGTTGCATTTTTTTTAATCTGATAAAATGTTAATTGAAAAAATCATTACTTACAGCAATCTTTAACAAGCGTGAAATCGCCACTTTTTCAAATTTAT
>JASAMX010030798.1:2500-16915 GCA_030248175.1 Microlaimidae sp. YZB2_3 | reverse complement strand
TGTGGGGTTCGTTTATAATTGTTACATGTGTAGGTATATTGGCGCAGAAATGTGGGCGTTGAATTCTCAAATTTTGATTAATTTTAATCACTGACAATTTAAAAACTGCCATTCTTCGGAGTGTCACCAAAGTTTTTTTGATGAAATTTGGACTACTACTATGTTTTTTATAGTAGTGTAATTATAATGTTGTTTTAAATGTATAAAATTTCGTTTTAAATATTTAGTCTACCCAAATTGCAATCACAACAAAAACAAAAACATACTCCGACTCCACATAATATGATTTTGCTCGTTTTTTTATGAACTTACCTAGCATTACAAAAATTAGGGTCCGCGGTCCCGCCGCGAAATTAAAATTTGTTATGGAACCAATGATTTTTACAAAATGTTTTCGGAAATTGGAGATAAAACAACTATATGAAAACAATTTCGAATATTTTTGTTAACTTTTGATCATTATTTAGAGCTATATTAAGCGTAACTAAAGTTTCTCATATGTAAATTCTTTGGTTAATTAGAAAAAAAAAAAACGTTTTGTGATGCTTAACTAAATACAAAAAGACCACTAAAATTTTTCAAGTAGACGTTTTATTTGTATATAGTATTTCCAGTTTCAAAAATAGTATAAAAAAATGCATTTAATTTGAGAGAAACTTTGTTTCGTGGTGAGACCGCCGACCCAATTTTTGTTATGCCAGGTAGGTCCATCTTTCAATCTTGCTGGATTAATCACAAGAATTTAAAAAAAAACTTAAAACATCTTTTTAGCTGCCAGTTATAACTTGTTGTTAATTTGCTCAGTCACAGCACAAGTGCATACAAAGAAACATTAACTCTTTCTGATTATTTTGGCACCTCTGACAAGGAATACATAATCTCCCTGTGCTGTGTAAAGAGTGAAGACAAGTAGAGAAGTGCATGGACTAAACCTAAACTCTTCCAGGCTGAAATTAGGGGCGTAAGCGCTCTCCGCCAGAAATAAATAAACAATTTACCTACCTAGCATAACAAAATTTTGGGTCCGCGGTCCCGCAGCGAAATCAAAATTCGTTATAAAATAAGTAATTTTACCAAATTTTCTTAGAAACCAAAGATTTAACAACAATATTAAAACAATTTCAAGTATTTTGGTTGACTTTTAATCATTATTTAAGGCAAATTTTTGCGTAATTAAGGTTTTTTCGCATGTAAATTTTTTGGGTAACTTAGAAAAAAAATCATTTTGCATTGCTTATTTTAATACAAAAAAGTCCTTAAAAATTTCCCCGCATATGTTTTCTTATTTGTAGTATTTCCAGTTTCAAATATATTACTAATAAATGCATTTAATTGGAGCAGAACTCTGTATCGTGGTGGGACCGCCGACCCAATTTTTGTTATGCTAGATAGGTCCATAAACCCGCGAGCGAGAAAAATTTAAAAAAAAAGTTTTCAGCGGTTATGTAACCAATTATTATTTATTTGCGTCATGTGTTTCTCTGCACGTGATATTTTCTCAAAGAACGAGTGGTTACTTTACCACTCATTTATTTTCACCCTGATAGAATTTATCTTTAGGTCATTTTGATTCGCTCCCCGCAATTTTGAACATTCGAAAAATGAGAATAAAAGAGCCTAGCGCATCTCAAACCGAGACGGCTGACAATTAATGTTAATTTAGCAAATACGAGGCCCAACTTTTAATGATGAAAATAATCCAAAACAATTTGCTTTAGTATTTTGATTGCAAAAAATAGAAGACTTGTGCCTCGGTACCTTATCAACTGGCATGCCTCATTGCGCCGTCGCCTGATTACTGAAACACTCGTTTTATACATGAAGTATGCAATAGACATAAGTGTCACCATAATGGATAATTACCGTATCTCCTACTTATCTTTCGTAGTATGCAGATCAACCGTTCGAAAGCGCGCGAAATTTCGATCGGTTGATCTGCATATTTCGAAAGATAAGTACGGTAATTATCCATTATGGTGACGCTTGTGTATATTGCATACTTCATGTATAAACCGAGTTTCAGTGCAAGGTGCCTATAGGCACCTTGCACTGGAACTCGGTTTATACATAAAGTATGCAATAAACATAGCGAGTGACCATAATGGATAATTACCGTATCTCCTACTTATCTTTTGTAGTATGCAGATCAACCGATCGAAATTTCGCGCGCTTTCGAGGTTTGATCTGCATACTACGAAAGATAAGTAGGAGATACGGTAATTCTCCATTATGGTGACTCGCTATTTTTATTGCATACTTCATGTATAAACTTAATTCCAGTGCAAGGTGCCTATAACTTGCACATAGTAAATCAAAAGCATCAACCGAACGATGGCTGTTACACGAGCTAAAGATCAAGCATATTCCAACGCCAGGTTGGGATGTTTCATTAAAAGCGCTTTGCATGTTTAAGGAGCAAATATTAGTTTTACGTTCTACATTTTGGGACGCGCTTTTAAAATAAAATATGATTTACATATACATTAATGTGCATATTTTAAAATTTGTAATTGTCTGTCACATGGTTTCAAGAAAATTAGTTAATACTGTATTTTGAAATTAAATGTATATAAACTAATTGTAAAACGCTTATTTTGCTAAACTAATTATAATTTAAAGAAAACAACGTAGCATTTAAATCAATATCATAATAAATACCAAGAAAATACAAAAATGATTAAACTTATACAATATTACGCACTAAAATATTAACAAAAACAGTACAATGTATATTGATCTTTTGCTTAAACAATACAATATGAAAATACTAGACATCGAAACACATTATTGTGACCAAACTTGTAAGCTGCAAAAATAACAAGAGCACATTTTATAGTTAGTTGTCAGTAATGTTTGTATGGTTTTAAACTGATTGAAAAATTATAATTTTACCCACTTCTTAATTCTAAAATTGGCGAAATTACGGTGCGAGTCATATTTTTTCTCCAAACAAAAAATTGTTTGGACTATTTAAAAGTGCCACTGAGGCAGCTCAGGCTGCCTCGGTCGCAGAAATATAGATGGAGGGTTTTAGAAATCAGGTTTAGAAAAGGGAGTCACATTTGCGACGTAGTTAAAAAAGCTGTTGCCTTATATATAAAGTAAGACAGTCCGTTTTTTTCTCAGACATGCAAATATTTGAAAAATACTGACTGTGATAAAACAAGCTGGAACGGAAGTTACCTAAAATAAAATGGAAGACTTTATGAATAAGCAAAATTATCTTAGATAGAAAGTTTGTGACCACTTTGAAGTAAAAAGTTACTACACAAAAATATTTAAATCGCCAAACATTCAATACTTACACTGATGGTTACTTTTTGAAATTGCATTCAATATAAGAGAGTTGTATATAAATTAATGATGTTCCTGTCATCGCTCTTTTTAAAGCTCCGCTATTTTTGTTTAACTAAACTGAATAAGTGAAAAGAAATACCAAAAGGCGTTTTTATTAGTCATTCAATAAAGGGGAGGGCTTCTCCACTTTAAATAGGACAAATTCCCTAACATGATAAAGGTTGGAAGAACATCACAATATAAATTTAAAATTAATTTTCACAGTACGATAGGGAGCAACTTACTTAACCTTATTTATACAATATAACTGTTGTAGCTGCTCTACAACTGAACTGAGTTCTGCAGTACGGTGAATAAGAAATATGTCATGACGTGATACTTAATCAAATAAAACTCTCTAAACAGAAATAATAGTTTTTAAGTTTTTACTTTGTTTTAAAAAAAAAAGAAGCGGTAAAGTAATTCATTGTTTTTTGTAGTAAGTTTATGCTCATACGGAAGTATAAAAATACAAACCAATAGTAAATATAGTTTTTTTGTTAGTAAAAAAGCTTTAGTAAGAAATCATTAATATTTTTATCCGTGTAAGTATAAACTTACTACAAAAAACCATGAAATACCTTTACCGCTTCTTTTTTCCAAAAACAATGAAGTAATAAGTTAAAAATTATTATTTCTGTTTAGAGAGAAGCAGACAATCAAAACTAACAAAAATATAAAACAATTTTTAATTTGGTTTGACTGAATAAACCACTCAAACTGCATATTTTGCAACTTTTTCCGGTTAACGTTTACTACTGTACTGATGGAACTGAAATATTTTAGATTGAGTAATAAATGAGATCTACGTACGTGCCCCTGCTAAGCCCCAAATCTTATCGCAATAGTTGAGAGGTACACGGTACACGTACAACTTCTTGTCTATAGCCCATGCCCATCTATAGTTGACCAGTGCACTGAAAATTTTATTTATATATTATTCGATAAGTTATTTGCTTGTATTGATGATTTTAATTGACATTATATTAAAAGCACAAGTGAACTACAGGGACACATAACTATTAATTTAGCGAAAAAATTGTAGAAAAGATGATGCATCTGTATGTTTTTCGGAAAAGGCAGAATGCACAGGGTTAGTCACTAGTCAAATCAAACGAAAATGAATAGACAACTTTATTTATAGGTTTAACCTTTAAGAGTAAGAAAAGACACTTAAATTTTAATATCAATAATTAAATTATAGCATAGAAATTAAAACAATCATTGGTTATAATACCGTAAATAAGCGACTAGTTTGAAGCTGTACAATCATAAACCTTATTTATACCAGTACATAACAACATTTCAAAGCTGGACTACTTAGCGATATATACCTTACTTTGCGGAAAATAGATCATAATCCTGGGGATTGTTATTTCCAGTCATCATGTTTAGTAAAGCACATATATAATTATTAATTATAGTATTTCTTGTGAATTTTGTTCGACAGGGCGAAAAATGTAATAAATGGATTTTCTTGGTTACATTAAAATAATTTTTAACCATACATAGAATTTTTAATATTTTAGCCGGTTACCAAAATTCAAGCATTCAAGCAAAAATTCAATTAGAAAATATTTCAGCTGCACTAAAGCGTCAAAAAACAAAACAAACATTGCGTACAATCGTATTTTAGGGGTTGGATTTGTTAAAAATTTTTTTACGCTTTTCATTGTTGCGATTCTTCTGAGTTTTAAGAGATCAATTTTGGAAAATTAGATTAATTTAATTAAAACAGCACAAAGCAAGCTATACTTTACAAATAAAATTATAAACTAAAAAGGGCGCAAATTGGGGGGAAGATGAGCCTTTATTGGTTTTATATTGTTCTATTTTGCAGTTCGGTTAATACAAAATGCAATACACTTTAATACACTTTAAACCAATCCACACGAGTGAGAAATATAAATAAGCAGTAATCTCTCCAGCTCATGAGTTTCCACGCCACGCAGACATACTGCGCCAGGAGGATCAAAAAGATCTCATTATTTCAACAATTCTCCAATTTATAGCTGATATCCTCTGCAAATGATAAAATGTTATTACTTTGTTAGTCATTAATCCTTTCAGTTGCATCAGTGACGTGCCCAGGATTTCATTTTGGGGGGGGGGGGGGTCTGGGGGGGGGGTACAAAGTAACCCTGAAGGGGGGTCTGTGGGGGCGGGAGCCCCACAGATATGGGGGGGTCTGGGGGGCGAGAGCCCCCCAGCGGGGTCAAGGGGCAGAGCTCCTTGTCAGGGGGGTTCGGGGGGGCAGAATGCCCCCCGGGGAAGAAAATTTTTAATTTAAGGTGCTAAAATACAATAGAAATTTTAATTCCAGATGATACTTATTACAAATTTTAAGGTTTTTTTATACCTATACATTTAAAACATGTGTTTAAACGTTAATAAAAGGATAATAGTGTTTATAGCAGTTTTATTAAACATGTATGCCTTAACCACTGAACGTGATAATCGATTTGAAATCAAAAAACTAAGATAAATTGTCAATTTAAACTACCCGCGTAGCGGTAAAATTTTGGTTTTTTGACTATTAATATGCTTTTGGAAGGCATCAGAAAAGTTTCTGTATTAATATTAAAGAAAAAATTTTTCTCTCCCAAAATTTAAAAAACGTAAGGGTCCTCCCTTACAAAAAAATCTGGCTTCGCCGGATTTCGGGGGGTGGGGGGGCAGACACTCCCCCGGGCACGCCACTGAGTTGCATGTCTCACGGAATTTTTCCAATTGATGTTTATATCCACTTCCTTAAAGACTACCTACCCACAAAGCAAAAAATTGATTAAACGGATTTTTTTTAACACATCACTTTAATTTTACTGCTTTAATTTTATTGCCAAAATCGTTTACGTGGAAAGCTGCTATAAAATGAGAAAGGTGAAACGCTTGAATTCGTTGAGCCTTCCAATTTCCAACAGCTTGTTCTCAAACGCGTTAAAGAAAACCACGTTATACAGTAGAGCCAACCAAGTGGTAATCTGTTCCGCCACACCACTTTCATTCATTAATTGGTTTGTCAATGGCAAAAAAGAACTCCTCGCACCAAAACTAACGTCACAGCTTAGCCGACCGAAAAGTCCAGTTTGCGTACGCACGTTTCTTATCGCCTTTTCCCAAAATCGGCCGATTGCTTCAAATTGCGTTCACAATACTCGAACGGATCCACACACATGTCCTATTGATCACTTAAGCTAATTGTAAATATCTTATCTTTTATAGAAAAACGGGACTGAAGCTCCGGTAGGTGAATTCTTTTAGCTACGAAACCTTAAAACTTCAGTTTGCGTACGCACTCTTTTGCTATCGCCTTTTACGCACAGCAGCCGGTTGCTTGAAATTGCGTTCACGGCAGCGGTCCTATTGATCGTTCAAACTTATCGCGGATATCCTCTGCAAGAAAACTGGACTGAAGCTTCGGTAGGTGAATCCTTTTAGCTGCATGGTTTCCTTGACGTTCTGCTCCGATCGCTGGTCCCGGGACTTCTGTCCGTCCAGTTGGGAAACGCAAGCGTCCCGCTGTGCCACCACCAACAGCATTTCCTCCAGAATACGCTGTTCTTCCTAAAACAATATTACATAGTATTTACTACAACATAAATAGTTACAATCAGTATAACATTAACTGACTCAGAATACAGACCTGTGCACGGTCTCAAAACAACCCCTGAATAATAGTGGCTGTGCCCCTCCCCCCGCCGAAAAATTAAAAAAGTATTTAAAAATTATGGCGCCATTTTTAACCTCTTTCAATGCATTTTAAGCCATTTTAGACATATTTTTACTTAAATTTTGCTTTTTTCCCTTTTTCCTTCTTTTTTCTCTTTTTTCCTTTCTCCCCTGCTTGCCCTCCTGTTTTGTTGCTCCCTCCGTTATATTGCCCTCGCCCTTTTTAAAATCGACCCCCCCAATAAAACCCTGGGGGGCAGTGCACAGGTCTGCATTAATAACATTATAATAGTTGTGTGTTAAAAGATGAAAAAAAGTGACAGTTAGGAGGATTTTATGACGATTCTGAATTATTGTGTCTATGCGTTAATTACGTTAATACCTTAGGACTGGAAATAGACAGAGAAGCTGATCAATTAATATAAAAAATAGCAAATCAATTATCAATGTGCAGAAAATAAATTAACTTCCTATCCTCGGCTCGGGGTAATTTTTTTTGTTTGGAAGTACCCAAGAGTTCGTGATTCTTAAAATTATATATATATATTTTAAAGTTTTCTAATTCCAAATTAAGATTTTGTTCGCCTCCTCCTTACTGATTAAAAAATCCTTTTTGGTTTAAAAAACAAACTATTAGCCCTTAATTTTTGATTTTACTAAATAAAACGAAAAATAGTAGATTATTATCAAACAAATATTTTTTATAACAAAAATGCGGTTATACAACTAATGGGAGAAGGTTGAAAATTGTTGATTAAAAATTATTATTTTTATTTTCCAAAACACAAAATATACTTTGGGATGCTTTTCTATATTATTTTTAAAACTAAAAATATATTTTCAATGCTTCAGGTTATTGCCAAATAAGAGTTTTTAGATCAGAACGAAATAATCGTTCAGCCATCTAATTAATTCATCATTAGCATTGAATAATAATTAACATTATTCACGAAATCGTGACACAGAATACAATCAGTAATCAAAAGTCTTCAGAAGTAAGAAAAACCTGATTGTACCAGACAAGGAATGAAATCAACGACTTTAGCAATCACCACGCTCGTACGTCAACTGATCAAGCTTATATCCTTGTTGTCATTGTGAAACATCAACTCAATGGTTCCTACTTATTGGACAACTAGGCCGAGATTTACAAAGCAGGGCCAGCCCCAGACTTGTTAGTCCGGGACTTATTACGGTAGGTTACTGGAAACCCGGGATTAATTATATTAGAATTCCATTAAACGGTAAAAAAATATAAACTAGCCTTGAAAAATGCTCTAAGAATAGAGCAGGAAAAAGGGGCGATTTTTCCCCGGGCGTATGTTTAGACAGAAAAGATGTAGACTAGCTGAGATGGGGGGACATTATGTGGGGACTATAGGAGGTTGCATTTGGGTTGGCCAGCTGCCACTAAATAAAAATTTCTATCGATATGATAATGATTTGTTTATATAATGATCTAATCACACAGCACTGTTGCATTTTTTTTTAGTTTGATGAAATGTCAATTGAAAAAATCATATTCACAGGAATCTTTGACAAGCGCGAAATCGCCACTTTTTCAATTAGAAGGTTATATTTCGTATGTTAAGAAACAACTATAAATTTGAAAAAGTGGCGATTTCGGCGCTTGTCAAAGATTGCTGTGAGTATGATTTTTTCAATTGACAGAGCGTTTATCAAAATAAAAAAAATGCGACAGTGCTGTGTGGTTGAGATCAATGTATAAAAAGAATCATTATCATATCGTAGAAATTTTTATCTAGGTGAGCAGCTGGCCAAACCGAATGCAATTTTCCCTATAGTCCACAATAATGTCCATCTCCAGACGCAGTCTACATCTTTTCTGTCTAAGACATACGCCCGGGGCAAAATCGCCCCTGCTTCTGGCTCCGATCTCTAGAGCATTTCGAAGGCTAAGTCTACACTTTTTGACTTAAAATTAAAAAATAGCCTAATAAACTATAATTTTAGCTTGCGCAATGACATATGTTTATAATCATTCAGTTGCCGAGATAAAATAAAAAATAAATAAAAGAAAGAGAGATGAATTTAAATTACAAAATTAATCCACGTTGTTTTAATTATAGTTAGTGCGGTGCAGATGTGCGGTCCAGACAAAGTTTACCTACGTTCTCTAAATATAGTTGGCGCGATGCCGTGCGCAATGATTGCAATTATAATTTTTAAAGTAAAAAAAAATAAAATAATAATAATAAATAAGATGATGAACATGAATAAAAAAAATTTACTCACGTTGTCTAAGTATAGTTGGGCGCGGTGCCGTGGGTTAAATTGCAGTTGGCACCCCGCACCACCGATGATTACCGAGCGCATGGCGCTCCGCGCCACCGACGCTTATTATTATTTTTTAATAAATAAAACTTTGAATTAAGTTTGTCATCAGTAATGCAAGAATTAAAAAAAGTACTCTGTTGTTTTTGCCGTTTTCCGCGCGGTTGAAGCAGATGGCGCTGGGAACTGGCGCCCCGTTTCTGCCACCAATTAAAACCGGTCTGCTATTTTTGTGCGGTTTTTATGAGGGGATGTTGGTTGTCTGCGTCTGTACAATCCTTATTGTTGCCAAAAGGCTGTTATTGTGCGGTTGGGAGTTTTTATTTGTCTATTTTTCAATTTTTTATTTTGATCAATAAATCGATAACAAAGACCTAAATGAAAAAAGTGCTTCCTAAGAAAGTTGCGTAATTCCTTCTTCTTTCTAATGAGCCCATGTTTATTTTTGATCAATCAGTAACGAATAAGGAATATCGTTTTTAAGAATGGAGCGTTGGAATAATAAGAAGAAGAAGAAGAAGAAGAAGAAGAAGAAGAAGAAGGTTCTGAATTTCAAAATTTACCCACGTTCTCTAATTATGGTTGGCGCGGCGCCACGGGGCTAAATCGCCCCGTGGCGCTCCCGCGCCACCCATGAAAGCAAAAATTAAAGCATTTATTTGTATAAAAAAGTGATAAATTTTTAAATCTCTATTAGATAATTGTAAACTTGTGAGAAAAGTAGCAGAAAAAATTATGTAAATATAATTATGTTACACAAGTATTTTTCGAACACAAATTTCTGGTTTAAGATTTATTTGCACTATTTTTTACCACCACTTTTCACACAAATTTGCAATTATCTAATAGAGATATTAAAATTTATCACTTTGTTATACAAATAAAATGCTCTAAATCTTGCTTTTTATATTTTTTATCGTTTAATCAAACTTTAATATACTTAGTCCCGGGTTTTCAATTAGGTACCGTAATAAGTTCTGGACTAGCAAGTCTGGGGCTAGTTCTGTTTTGTGAATATCGGCCCTAAGGCAATTTAACTAACACAATTCCAACCCAACGCAAGTATTAACTCCAAGAACTACGTGATTTTGCTAACGTTGCGTCGGTGGAACATCAATAAAATGAAACATTAAAAATAATAATCTTTGTAATCTCAAATATTATGCTTGGAGCTTCACCCATTTAAGGTGAATTGAACTTTGGAACTCTGAAAAACATCCTTTTACTAAAAAAAGAGTAAAAACCTAAATCCACTAACCTGCAAGTCTTTGTGCGTCTTCTTCTGCTGCGGTATGGACATTTTATCGCGGAGCTCTGCTTGAAGCTTGCTGTGCTTTTCCTCCAGTTCGATCTCCTGAACCCTCAGGTTTAGATCGGACTCGAACTGGTCTAGGGCGTTCCGCTCGTTTACCACGTTCAGCCACTGTTCCAACATCCATTGATTTTCCGGATCTAAACAATTATTTAACCTTTTATTCTAAACCGAAATAACTAAAATCAATCGCTAATTATTATGTTGCAGGGAAATTTTATTAAAACTAAGAACAAAATAAAATAATTCAGGAGGTTTTCATGGATTTTTATTTGTTATTCATTAATTAATTAATTAATTCAAACAATCTTTTTTAATAAAAGGAATTTAATCAAGCACTTCAGTTATTATGCCAAATAAAACTTTTAAGATCAAAGCAATTTCAACCGCTCAGCCATCTAATTAGGTCATCATTAGTGCATCAGTTTTTAATTTTTTAAAACATTGGCTTGACTTGTGTAGTCAATAAAATTTTTAGTTCAATATAAAAGTATATTCAGTTAGATTTTATAGTTGAGCTTGGTTAGCACAAACGAATGCAAGCTACCGTGGATAATTTCGAACCTGCCTGGCTTCAGGTCTTTATAGATGGTCAATTACACCTGAAGCCATGAAGCAATAGGTTATAGGTGGGCGGAGTCATCCCACCTCTGGATCTCACTGTCACCCAAAAACAATTTAAATAATATCAGTTTTTATTTATTATCAGGATTAAAAAAACTAAAATATGTTAGCATTTTCATTATCATTATTTTGAAATGTTTGAAATACCTTGCTTGAACGCGCTGGTACAATAAAAATTTTTAAATTAATAACCAGTAATAAAATAATATATTTCTATGAAAAACTTCTAGCCTTATTTCCATCATCAGGGTTCTTTTTAGCTGATCGTCAGTTACTATCTTTAACAATGGATTTGTATTCAATAAAAAAATTATCTCAAAAGACCGTTTGTTCGCGCAACGAAAAAGACCCCACCTCATAATTCCAAACCCACCAGTTTTTAGGTGTTTCTCGTAGTTCTTGCCAAGAAGGTCGATTTCCTGACGACGGACCTCCACTTCTTGCATCTTCCTGGCCACATCTTGGGCCTCGCGGACTCGCTTGCGCTCCTGCTCCCGCACCAAACGCTCCGCCAGTTTTACCACGCGTTGGACTTCCCGGTCGCTCACGTTCTAAAATCAATAAATCGATATTCTAATAATCGATACTTCTTCTTTTATGAATAATGTCGTAATAACATTTTGATAAATCTATCAAAATCAATATTGCTATATCACGTAAGAGCAATAAAACTTTGTAGGTGTTTTCCTCTTACCTCATCTCCAGTAATCTGGGTCGTTGTAATTGCGGAAGTCTGTTTCTTGGATTTTCGTTTTCTTCCAGAACCAATGTCCGAAAGACTCTCTTGACTACCACTTTCCAACGCCATTTCTTCCTCGACTAAAAACGTTACATAGGTAATAAGACGTGTTGGTTGATCCATAAATGCAAAATATATTCTAAAAAGATCTTTCTTTCAAATGACAGTCAACCGGTTTGATCCTGTTTCCAGAGGACCACTGGGCAAACCCCATAGTCTTGGCTGATTTCCTCCAAGAATGGAAAGAATGGGTTAGCAGGGCGATGAACGCGTCAGACAGTCCAGACCGAGTTTGAGCAAAAACTTGCTTGGCTGCAAACGACAACAAAAACTCTGTTACCAAAAAAACAGTTAATTTGTATAAAAAACAAATAAACAAAACAAACCTGTAGCTTTCGGCGGTCCTTGATTCCCTGCTTTGTTCATTGGCACTTGTCTCATGGGGCTTTTAGAACGTTTCTTAGGTCGGTACTTCTTCCCCTTTTTCATCAGAAGTTTTCGCTCGCTGGCTGACTCTACCGACACCTGGCTGGGCAATTTGTAAACAGTGTCCGCACCTGAGTCTGCACTGTCCAGCATCTGAAGGTAAAAAATAGTCAGTACAAAAATTTATTAAAAATAATGTTGTTTTTATTTAAAAGGTAATACCATAGTTTTCCGTGTGATAATGTGAAAAGTAGAAAAGGTGAACAATTAGAAACGAAGGGCGCTCAAACTGCACGAGAATGCCAAGAACTTATGCGCTTTGTTAAACACTGATTAAGAAGGTGTAAGCAAAAGTCCATGTTAGTATGCTGTCAGCTAGTAAAATATTTTTTCAGCTTAACCGTGTAGTCATAAAAAACATAAATAAAGCTGAAAAAGGAATGAGACAAAGTTATATTTTAGGTTGTTCTGTAGAACGTTCCTCCTTTGAAATTTAAACAATTTTAGCCATAAAAACGCTAAAAGGGAAGTTTTTTAGCGTTTCTTTAAAACTAATCATTCGCTTGACAGAAACTCTCCGTCCGTGCAAAAAAAAACTTTAAATATTTACCTCAGTGCTGCCCTTTAGCGATGGCGTGTTGGGCGTTGTGGAAGTGGCGGGCGAGCTGGCTGGGCTCTTTTTCGTGGGACGGAATACACGTGAAAACCAAGACTTACCCTAAATTTTTTTAAAAAATAAATTCAAAATAAAAAAAAGGAAAACCAAACCTGATTGATTTTGTTTATAGTAATCACAATATTTTTTACTGCAGTAAATTGAC
Organism: Microlaimidae sp. YZB2_3; assembly: GCA_030248175.1. Lineage (NCBI taxonomy): Eukaryota > Metazoa > Nematoda > Chromadorea > Desmodorida > Microlaimidae > Microlaimidae sp. YZB2_3. The sequence continues at coordinate 3,693 of JASAMX010030798.1, read as the reverse complement.
CATTATTAATTTTTTTGCCCCTACCGGTATCGATATTTTTGATGCAAGCGTAGCTAAGCTGAACTTAAATCAAATAACGATAGGACATTTTTTATCATCGCTAAGGGGAATTTTCTAATGACAGCCCAAGGTAGAGCATCAATTTCTTGGGAAAAACTTGATTTGAAGCATACTTGATATACATAGTATACTGTGGCACATTACATTTTATCGATAACCGAAGAAATTTACCTCCAACATTTTTTGCCTAACTTTGGTTTCAGACATCGTTATCAGTTTTTTTTAGTTTAACAACTTGAACTCTTTTGCTGAAGAATGCGGATTTAGTAAACTACAATGTTTTCATCAAAAAGTGCACGTCAAAAACTACCTTAATTCACTGTTAAGAAAATCTTAAAACATCGAAGACGTAGGGTAACTCCAACGTAACTATATAAATAGCAATTATTTTTCATAAATTTTACTTTAGAAAACTTTAAATCAAAAACCCTACTTTTTCTTTCCCCTTCTTCTTGCCCGCGGATATTAGCTCATTGGCAGTGTTCGGTGTGTTTGCCTCTGGTGTCCCACTTTGCAGTTCCGATTCCCTCTCAGAGCACTCCAAAATTTCGACCGCCACTCGCACATCCATGTTTCCAGCTTCCGCACTCTCAGCCGCCTGACCTGCCTGCGCGGCCTGATCTGCCTCCACGGCTTCGTCGGAAACCCAGGTGTCGTCCGGGGATGCTAGTAGGGCCTCATCGAAGGTGTTTTCCCTCATGGGACTGATTTTATCACCGACTATCGCCGCAGAGTCTGATGATTTTAGGTCTTGCTCTTTGAGACTTAGGGTTCGCGACGCTTTGTTTTGTACAGAGTATCTTTTCTCAGGGCCGAGTTGAGAGATTTTGGAATCCGAGCTGTACAAATCCTCGGGAAGACCCAATTCTTCGTTTGTCTTTTTAGCGGCTTTGGCTCGAGCCTCAGCACGTACCTATAATCATAACGTTGCTAAGATTAGTCCAAGTGCAAACATTATGTTATCATGTTATAAAAAATGTCCATGTTATTTTTTAAACATTTCCCTTTATGACATTCCCTAAATTGTAAGCTTTGCATTGATACCTCATTCAACCTAATTTATTCTGCGCGTGAGAAGAAGGGTCTATCCTTTTGGTGAAAATACGTTATCCAGTATAAAGATGTCCATGTTC
>JASAMX010030797.1:0-22268 GCA_030248175.1 Microlaimidae sp. YZB2_3 | reverse complement strand
CCAAGAATGCATAAGAGTAGAGAATGTCCGACTGTGTGTTAAACAGTTGTTCAAATTATAGGTAGATTATTCCACAGTGTAAATTTTTTATCATGTAAAAAAATCCACAACGCATTGTGGAATAATCTACAATTTGTTGAATAATCTACGTGACAATTTTTCTACGTATACTGTAGATTATTCCACATGAGAACCGCAATAAAAAAACTGCACACGTATAACTCTGTGATGATGTTTTTTTTTCACGTGACGTTGTCAAATATTCACCACTTTCGTTGAATCCAACGTATAAATTATTTTATATGTTAAAACATCAAATATCTTGAATAATTTGAATTATTCCACAGTATTATGTAAAAAAATTTGTTGTATGCATTTTGCGTACACAATTTTTCATTTTGCAAACTTCGAACTGCAAGAATCCGTGAACGTAAAATACTCAGCAGAGGTTTTTTTCCACGTAATGTTGTCAAATATTCTAGGTTTTTTGTTGCATCGGACGTATAAATGATTTTATATATTAAAAAATCGAATATTTTTACTAATTTGAATTTTTCGACAGTGTAGTATGTTGAAAAACTTCATCTAGGAGTTTTGCGTTCGCAAATTTTTATTTCTACGTGATAAAAAATCCACACTGTGGAATAATCTACCTACAATTTGAACAAAAGTTTAACACACAGTCGGACATTCCCTACTCTTATGCATTCCTGACGACGCTCCCGCGATGCCAAACCATTTGTCGTGTTTGTTTTTCTCTGCTTAATAAGAAAAGGACAAATTTCAATTTAAAGAGCTAATTTTGAATCTTTTTCATAAACATTTACGACTTCTTCAGCAACTGAGCCTATGGTAAACTTTTTTTAGCTAGTTTGTTTCTTTTCTGTGTTACTTCTCATTTAAAAACTAGCTAAAAGACCTCTAAAAGTCTGCTTTACATGGGCGCAGACATGACAAAATAACCCGTTTATCCCTGAAATTTCACTCGTAGCTGAACTTTATTTACCTGATTTCTCCTCTTTGACTTGATTTTACAACTCTTAAGGTGACCTCTGGCCAGGGGCCCTTTGGCTGATGCACTAAACTCGTTATGTCGCTCTCGGATGATTTTTCATCGACTATCGTTTACCCAACCGACAGTGAGAACTGCTCAACATGTGACAAGCCGTCGGGAGTTCTGAATACCTCCTGTGTTCAGTGTTACAACTGCGATGAGTTCTTTCATTTTCGCTGTCTTGGATTACCTAATTTCAAACCCAGCGGTTCGACAAAACAATTACTGGAACTTCCTGGCTGACAATTCCGTTTTTATTGTTCGAAGCCGTCCTGTGCGTTACCGCATGTCGCGCGATCACCTCCAAGAAAATCGGAAGACATTGAATTGCAGTCATCAACTAAGGAGCTTCGCGATGAGTTAGTTCATAACAATCTGGCTATTAGCCAGATTAAATCTAATCTCAAACGGGACATACCGATTCTAATGGAAAAGCTAAATTCCCTTGTTTCTGCTGTTCAATACACCAAGGATGAATGCATACCACCCTTAGGCTCTTACGCCGATGCAGCAAAAAAGGGTCTCCCACCAACTAAGGAGCCAGTTTATTACCAGCTAAAAGAGATCCTGGCGGAACAACAAATGAAAACGCAAGTCGTGCTTTCGAATTTTTCAGAATCTCAACGAGAAAAACCTCTCGATCTGTTTACAAGCCTCAAGGCACTGTTCCACGATTTGGGTTTAGAAGATATCTGGTCGCATATTGCCGGAGCGGAACGTCTTGGCAGGCAACGTCCGGCCCATTTTAATCAATTGCTAAAAATTACCATGTTAAACCACGATGGGCAAGGAGCACTCCATGCTAGAAATCTATTAAGGCGTTGGGACGAGTTGGACCGAGATCCGGAAATCAATTTGCGGTCTCTAAAGCTGCGGGCTTCGATACCTTTTGATGAGCGAAAAAAATCTGATGACTTCAGAAAGCTCCGAATGGAAGCTTATAAAATGAACTCTAAGTTGCGCGACGAGGGAATAATTAATTCCAGCTATTCTGTTTGACAGGAAAAAGGAAAATTTGTGATTGTTAAATTTTTAAAAAATGAGAAATCAGCCAAATGGCTTAGAGAAAAAGATACCGTTCATTTAAACCCCTAGCGGGAAGGAGCACACTTAAGCCTTTAGAAACAAAAAATGCACCGCATAATTATCTTGATTGTCTTTATATAAACGCACGAAGTTTAAATAGTTTTGCTAAACAAAACCAACTAAATCACTTACTAAGCTCCAGAAAGTTTGCAATTATAAACTTAACGGAAACTTGGTTTAATTATGAAACTACAGATAGTATGATTAATTTAAATGGTTTTTACAATGTTTATCGTAAAGACAGAATTTATAGGCCCGGGGGCGGCGTCGCCATATTGACAAGAAATGAGCTTAAAACTTGTAAAGTAAAATTATGTGATAAATTTAATAATTTGGAAATAGTAGTAGTTGACATTCTTGGCAAAAACCCATAATTTTTGCATTGGTTTGAATATGTAAGTTTTCAAGATAATTTTGGCAACCAAAATAAAAAATAGTCCAATCCGTAATATCTGTTATTACCGACCTCCTAATAGTTGTAAAGAATATTCCAAATTATTTTGCGAAGCCCTGATAAATCTTTCAGAGGTAAATTATCCTGTTGTCATAACAGGCGATTTTAACATGCCAGAAAAATTTTGGCAAGATTGCTACCAATCTAACATTTCTCTGTGCAATCTTTATGCTGACGTTTTTACTCAGGAATCATATACGCAAACTGTTTTTGAACCAACTAGAGGAGCAAATTTTCTTGATCTTATATTTTGCAACGAAGACTTACATGTTTTAAGCACCAAAATTACAGAACCGTTATTTAACAGTGATCATAACACTGTAGAATACGTTGTTAAAGGAGAAATAAAAAATAATACAGTAGCAGAAAGTTATTTTGATTTTGACAAAGCTGATTGGCAAGCCATGAGCGATTTTTTAGATTCGGTAGATTTTGTAGGTCTTTTTCAAGCGAGCTCAACTGTTGAAAATCATTGGCGCATAGTAGTTTCCAAAATTCAAGAAGCTGTTGAAATGTTTGTCCCATTACAAATAAAAAATAAAAAAAAGAATTTTGCATATCCGCGTCATATTGAACAAATAAAATCAAAAAAGAAAAAACTCTGGAAAAACGCGAAAACCCTATTTTAAGAGCGCAGTATAATAGATTAAACAGAGAATATAAAAATAAGGTTAATAAATACAATGAGTCCAAAGAAAATAAAATACTTACGTCTAAAAACAAAAACAAGTTATTTCAATATGTTCGCAACCTTCGCAATAATAAAAATGAAATAGCGCCGTTATTTGACAATAAACATATGCTAACCGATGATCCAACTAAGAAATGTGAAATTCTAAATTCAGTTTTCAGCAAGAATTTTGTAAGCGATAATGGCGTTACTCCAACGCTGGTTTCTCAAATTAAAGATAATTCTTCATTATCCAATATTAATTTTACAAAAGAAACAGTGTTAAAAGCTTTAAAAAAACAAAAAAACAAAAAAAGTAAAACTCCTGATGGACTTCCAGCTATACTTTTTCGAAAATTGGCCCATAGTCTTGTAGAACCATTAATGACAGTATTTAAGGTTTCTTTTCGGACGCACAAGCTTCCATTAAGCTGGTTAACAGCAATAGTTATACCTGTGTATAAAAAAGGATGTCCCAATGACCCTTTAAACTACCGTCCAATTTCCCTAACATGTATAGCTTGCAAAGTCATGGAAAGCTGTATTTATGACCAAATTTTTCATTTTTTAAAAAGCAAAAACTTAATTACTAAAGCTCAACATGGATTTTCGCGTAAAAAATCAACATGCTCACAGCTATTAGAATCTTTTAACGACTGGATCAAAGCTGTTGAAAATAATTTAATTATTGACACGGTTTATATTGATTTCAGTAAAGCTTTTGACACTGTTTCACATCAAAAATTGATTTCTAAACTTAAAGCTTACGGTATTTGTGGAGATTTGCTTTTTTGGATTTCAGCTTTTTTGCTAAATCGAACACAAAAAATTATGATTCAAGAAAAGTTTTCGAATTTAAGCAAAGTTAGTTCTGGAGTTCCTCAGGGCTCCGTTTTAGGCCCTTTACTTTTTTTACTTTTTATAAACGAATTGCCTGATGAAGTACCTAACGTCACGTGCAAGCTGTTTGCCGATGATGTTAAACTGTACCAGGGAAAAATGAAAACAATCAAAGTTGCAAGAAAGTGTAAATAAGCTCATTTCTTGGGCTAAAAAATGGCAATTAAGCATAGCCTTAAATAAGTGCAGTGTGGTTCATATGGGTTATAACAATCCTATGTTACCTCTTTTTATTGAAGGTACTCAAATATTAACTGAAAATGAAGCGCGGGACCTTGGGGTATACGTTTCAAACAGTCTAAAACCATCTTTTCACTGCAATGTTATCGCAAAATCTGCGTTTAAAATATCAAACATAATTTTTCGTTGTTTTAAAACTAAAAACGTTAACGCTCTACTGACCGCCTACAAGGCCAATATTGGAGTACTGTACTCCAGTTTGGTCCCCATATTTGCTAAAAGATATAGATACTTTGGAGAGAATTCAGCGAGCCTTTACTAAAAGATAATTTTCTAAGTGTGGTCTTAATTGTAAGTATAATTATATTGAACATCTACGCTGTTTAAATATTAAATCTCTCGAAGAACGTAGGATTCATTTTGATCTTAAACTTTGTTTTTCTATTGTAAACAACCTTAATGAGTTAAATTTTTCACAGTTTTTTAAATGGGGAGATTACATAGGTCGAAATGATCATACTCAAAAAATTAAAATAGACAAAGCATCAAAAGAAATTTTTTTTCACTCATTTTCTTTAAGAGTAGCCAGATATTGGAATGCTTTACCGCAAAAAATCGTAAGTGTTCAGTCACTTACAAGTTTTACAAAACAAATAAAAAGTTTTAGCTTCGATAATTTTATTAAATTTAATAGGTACATGTAAAGTAGCCGTTTTGACTCTGTGTATCCTTCCCTTTATTTTTTTTGCTTATATCCAATGTACTTAATGTGTATTTTTGAATTCTTAAAAAATTTTTGCTTGTAGGACATATTTGTATCCTATGTATGTATTTTTATATTTTTTTATTGCATATAAAATGTATACATGAACTGTTGTCCTTTTTTTATTATTCTTAAACTATTACTGATATATGTTTTGGAAAAAATAAAGGCTTATCTATCTATCTATATACAAGAGGGGTAAAATGCACCTTTTTATTTTAAATTGTTAGAGCATTTTTTAAGCTTTATTACCACTTTTTTAAATTAAAAAAAAGAACTTATTTTAAATTGTAAAAAGTAAAATAATTATGTTGCGATCTACGCGACTACGTTTGTTTTCTAGCTTGCTTAAAGATATACAAAATGACACAAATTTAAAAAACCATACAATGTATAATTTTTCAAAACATTAAAAAATTTTTTAAATATGGATGTTGTAAAAATATGACGGGAAGCGTTTGCTGAAGAAGTCCCAACTTCTCTTCATATTTGTCCAGCCTGTCCAAACAAGGGATGAAACAGGCTTTTGTTATAGGTCTCCTTTTTAATGCAAAATTATTTTACACGGTCAATTTTTGAGAACCAAAAATTTGAGCTATATGTATGTCTTCCTTTTTAGATTGTATTAAACCATCTAATAATTTTATTCAATATGTCAAGTAAATGGGTACAATTTTTTAAAATTTTTTATTATATATTCGTAGTTTTATTAATAATATATCATTATAAAAACCTAAAATTAAAATAGAAAATTAAAAAAAAAACCAAAAATAATTTTTACTGCAATTTCTTTTTAAATACTGGTATCCAAAAAATTTTGGACCTGGTCCATTCAAACTGGGTCCCTTTTGGCGAAAAAACTCTGCATCAGGTACTCTGGAAAAGTTTTTTGGGCCGTGTTCAATTATTAATATTGTTGACATTTGACATTTGACATTAATATTGTTGACTTTTTTAAATAAATTTTATTCAAAAACTTTTTTTAAAAATAAATACAAACACTTCATACAAATTTTTTGTTTAAAAAATTTACATTTGTTGTATTTTGGGCGGTATAAAAACACTGGATTGGCTCAAAAAAGTGGCCTGACTCCGTGAGGTTTTTTTTCGCCAAAACAAGCGGACCCAGTTCAAATAGACCCTGATCAAAATTTTAGGAATTTTAGTGTATTTTTAGCAATAAACTTAAAAATACTAAAATATAAAGGAAACCGTAACTTAATTTTTTTATTTATTTAAAAATGTTTTAACATCACTAAATTTTAAAACAGTTTCAACATCACCTAAAAATAAAAGCAAGAATATATATTCCAACCAAATGTCCAGTTACAATAAGACTTTTAAGCCCAATTCACACTTCAGGTTTATGATTTAAGATTTAAGGTTTTAGGTTTAAGATTTACGATTTAAAGTTTAAGGTTTAAGGCTATCGATTCACACTTCTCGTTTCAGATTTAAGGTTTATACTTTTGCAAACGCATTTTTTCTGAACAATGCTTTTGGAATTGAATTTTTTAATGATAAATTTAAGCGTTTAATGGTTAACAAACATTTATTGGCACACAAATAGACATTAAAACTTATCGTTGTCACAAATGATGGTATATAAAACGTTTTTTTCTAAATTTATTAGAAAATCTAGAATAAAACACAAAAATTGTCAGCTCTTGGTTCCGATTGAGAGAGTTCTAAAGGTTAAGGTCCCAATTCGATTTTTTAACATTGTTTTTTAAAGTGCCTACAAATGGAGAATTTTTTCCGTTCTTATTAGTTAATACCGAAAGATTATTTTCAATCGTACATAACTAAGTAGTTAACTGCCACTCTTTATTTTGGTTTTTGAGGCCAGATAGTTTCATAACGCTGAGCCCAAAATGATCCAAAATTTATAGCCAGAATCTTTTTATCTTTTTTTCTTTGGAAATTTTGAGTTGATTACAATGCTTGCGTCTCAAGTTAACCAATAATTTATTTTTAAAAAGTTTTTCAGAACAGAAAATCGCCAATGGGAGTAACAATTCAAACTTTAAGCAATTTATCCTTAATTAGGTCTTTGCTTGTTTCTTATAAATTTTCAAAATACGCACCAAAAATTACAAACTTTCGGTATTAAGAATGGTGAAAACAATGTTTTTTGTAGTTTTTGGGGGGAGGGGATGTCCGAAAAGATATTCCGCCACTAACAACGATCGCTTATTTTTTCCAGTTATTTCCCAAAACCTAAAAGACTGATGCAACTCCATCTAATTTTTAGAAGTGTGGCACCCCAAAACTCCAGCAAAAGTATTTCGTTAATTTCATTTAATTAATTTAAACTTTTTATGTTTCTAGGTTGCCATCAACGTAATTTTTCTGAATTTATTGTTCTTTCCGTAACCCTACAAACAATTCAAATATTCCTGATATAGAAAACGAAGCTCGATGTCCCTTATTCATTACATCGTTGTAAAAAATAAAACCCTTCCCTCTAGTAAACGGAAGTGAGATGCAGTGTACACGCACAATTTGTTGTTTTTATTAAATATTGAATATTGCTATGATAGCTTTGCCGATATAACTTTAACGGCTTGAAAGTACTACCTTTCAAAAATAATCTAGAAAGAGCTAATCAAGTTAATCTTGATCGAATTTTCTTTTATCTAACACGCTAAACTTTAATCGACACTTGTAAAGTAAAATCAGCTTCTTCAACACTGTTTAAAATTGAGAAGGTCTGAGATAGATCCTTTTTTTTAAAATTCAAGAAGAAATTTTTTTCAATTAACTTTCGAGATTTAAAAAATTTCACTGAGGATTTCATGCTAAATATTTCGGTTGTCGTGGTTTCATTCTCTCAATTAAAAAATATGAGCTTTTTTTAAAATCAATAATACTTGTATTTTTTAGCAGTTTTCATACAGACAAAAACTGATATTTGTGTGTTTTTCAAAATATAAAACCAACAAGTATATATCGCTTTTATTAAAAAAAGTTTTATTATTTTTTGCACCAAAATTGAACAGACAGTGTTGTTTTCCAGATTTTATTTTCTCCGAAACTATTGCAATAAACCGCGGAATGAATTGTATAAGAAACTTTTGCAAAACGAACTTCTGTAAACAAGAACCAAGAACTTTGAAAAGCTACAAATTTTCGACAAATGATTTTAACAAAACATTAATTTTCAAAGTATTTTTAACAATTTTATTATGATATTTTATTCATAAAATATTTTATATAAGTCTACATTTTTCTAAAATTGATAAATAAAACTGTCAACAATTGATTTTTGTGCTCTAACTTTTAAATTTGTCGTATTTGTCATTTGAAGTAAAAACTTCTGGTTTTTTTTTCTTAAACCTTAAACCAAACTTGGGACTTTGTTCCATCATTAAACCTTAAACCTTAAATCGAACTGTGAAACGTGGCTTAAACCTTAAATCTCTTCCATAAACCTTAAACCTTAAATCTTAAATCTTAAACCTGAAGTGTGAATTGGGCTTTACAGAAAAACTCACACATGAGCGAAGTTAATAATAACCATCACGATTTTCTGCTAATTTTTGCTACGCAGCGAATTTATAAAAGTGTCAGAAAAACGAGTTTTGGTGTACTAAATATCGCTGTGGGAGAAAATTTTTGTGCGCAAAAAGTAGCTTGCGGGTGAAAATTTACATGTTCAACATTACTTGTTAAATTTAGGTAAAAAATTTACTGTAGGGTAGTGCATTTAATTTTGGCACTTTTTTGTTTTTCCGATGTAACTTTTCACTGTATGGCCCGATTTTCATGTTTGATAGCTACTTGTTAAATTTAGGTAAAAAATTTACTGTAGGGTAGTGCATTTAATTTCGGCACTTTTTTGTTTTTCCGATGTAACTTTTCACTGTATGGCCCGATTTTCATGTTTGATAGCTCATTTTGAAGTTTTTATGATACTGCGTTGCGTCACAATAGTTTCACTGCACGAAAATAGTTTTTTACTTCATTAAATTAGTTTTTAAAAAAATGGAAAATTGCCAAAATTAAATGTATGCATTTAATTTCGGCACTTTACAAACAATCGATTGTTTCTCAGTCAAAAAATCATCATTTTCAAAAATTTAAAAACCTATCATTATCTCCAGACAGTTTTCTTGAATTTAAGTTTCTACTTTTTGTTCAACGTGTAACTGGCAAAAAGTTACAGCTAAAATGCCAAATGGTATCAAAATGAGCAAAATTTGGGAAAAAAGTGCATTTAATTTCGGCACTTTTTAAAAGGACCCCCTTAATCGAGTTTAAGTGCAGTGCTATGACCCCTACACCTTTCAACGTTGTCTTTTAACTATTTACAACTACAATTTAACACCCGACCACTTAATTCAACCGTTTTTAAATACAGCAATATGTGTGCCAAATCTACACTATTTTATTTTATAACGATTGCTCACCACAGACGCAACGTAGAACCACGGATACTAAAAATTCGGAAACTAGACTAAATTTTACCAGGACAGTTGAATTTCTAAACCAATTTATTGCGTAATCATGAAATGCCCATGTTCTAAAAACGAGTAACAATTTTATTTTTTATAAATCACACAATTTCACATGAAAATATCATAGCATAACAAATAAAAAGCTCACGACAGTCATCTACATATAATTAGCTTTCATTTGAGCTATCAAACGTCGTATTCCGTCCAGAATTACTAAAGATATAGTCCAAAATCAAAAATGCCCAATTGGGAAAAGTGCCGTGATTATATGCACACCCTATAGCCGAAAATTTTTTGGGTTATATATTTTTGATGTAAGCAATGATATTGTAATAACTTTAATATTTATTGTACGTTTTATGAATAAATATCTATTTTCAAATCAAACTCTCATCTCATCTTGCAAATAAAATCTACAAATGGTTTTTAATTACAAGAAATTTTTTAATTTTTAGAATAAGGATTCACGACTAAAATAAGGTATCTTAATTAAATAAAGAGTCTTATGGTTGATTTAAATTTCGCTGATCTCCTAAGTTTTGAAGACATGAGCTAACCAATTCAAACAGTGTGGTTATGGCGTCTGTTTTTTTTAAACAAATTACAGCTCATAACTTTTTTAATTGGCGCCTTTGCACAAAATATACAAAAATAAGTCAAATTTAGCTCTTTAAAAAATTGCATTTCTGTTTCAAATTGAGCAATTTGATAAATAATTGTTGAAATATAGTATATAATCTTTAATGTTAAACTGTTTTTGCTAGAAATTTTTAATGGTTTTATTGTTAAATAGTCGATTCCTAAGTGCAAATTACGGGTGTGCATTGCCGGGAAATTTCATTTTAGCCGTGCCTTAGCTTTAGTACTAAAGGTTCAAAAATCCTTTAGCCTTAGCTTTAGTACTAAGCCCAAAAATGGCTTAGTACTAAAGCACTTTAGCCTTAGCTTTTGCCAAACTGACAAATATAGAACTAGTCCTAAATTTTAAAAATTATCCCTTTTTTAAGGTAATTCTTAGTATTGCATTGTTAAGTTTACAATTAAAACTCAACACTAAAGACGTTTTTAACGTTTATTGCATCAGGTTTTAGTGATTTTGTGAACCCAACCTCTCTTTCCTTCACTTCGTGTTTTTAGCAAAAAAATCGAGTGTTTTTGTACGAGAAACGCAATATCTCGACAAATACTGCACCAATCTTAACGATCAAGGTATCAAATTAAAGTACAGAGTAGCCGCTTTCTATTAATGCATAACTTGTAACAAAAATCGTTATACCCATTTTAGCAATTTATAAAATTGTCAAAAAACGCCATTTTTGGGGGATCATTACTCTTGAATAGTGTTGTAAAAAGTTACTTTTACTTAAAATAATAAAAGTAACGGATTTTGGATTACTTTTACTTTTACTCAACTTTTAAAATCACAATTACTTTTACTCTTACTTGACTTTTGAAATTTCTAATACTTTTACTTTTACTCTTATTCGGATTTTCCACTGCAAATACTTACATTAATTTAAGTGAAATTTAAGTAATTTCAATGGGTAGATTCCCTAGTATATAGTAATATGGGCTTGTCCTTCAATAGTAATAGTAATAGTGCTAGTCCTTCATTAGTAATATGGGCTTGTTGTAAAGTGAATGGCAGAAGATAATTTTTTAAGCCGCGCTAACACGCTAAATCCTAAAATCATTTATTTTAACTAAAAAACTTATTAAAATAATAATTTATACATTAACAAAAAAACGTTGAAACGGAGCTCTGGAGTTCCAAAAACCGGTGTTTTTCTCCGTTTCAAAATTACTTTTATTATACTTTTATTTACTCTTACTTTTACTTAAAAAAGTCTTACTTTTACTTTTACTTTACTTAAATAAAATTTTGACCATTACTTTTACTTTTACTTTATTTACATTAAAAAAAATCACAAATTACTTTTACTCTTTCTTTACTTAAATTAAATTTTTTGAAATTATTTTTACTTTTAAATAAAATAATCCCGAATCAATACTTTTTACAACACTACTCCTGAACCACTGGAGATATTTTGTTGAAAAAATGTTTGTGGGCTATTGGGGGCAGGGGTAAGGTTTTCACAAAAAAATATCAAAATCAAAGACAAAAAATTTGTCTGCACCTGCACCACCTCACCGCACCTTTATACAAAAATCAGAACCACAAAAAATAAAACCACTCATTTATGTTTCTTTTAAAGTAAAAATATAGTATATTCAACTTCAAATAGGCATGGTTTTTTGGCAGCTAAGGCTAAAGTGCTTTAGTACTAAGCCATTTTTGGACGGAGTACTAAAGCTAAGGCTAAAGGATTTTTTAAACCTTTAGTACTAAAGCTAAGGCGCGGCTAAAATGAAATTTCCCGGCAATGCACACCCGTAATTTGCAGTATTGAATCGACTATTTTACAATAAAACCATTAAAATTTTAAAAACAGTTTAACATTAAAGATTATATACTATATTTCAACAATTATTTATCAAATTGCTCAATTGAAACAGAAATGCAATTTTTTAAAGAGCTAAATTTGACTTATTTTTGTATATTTTGTGGGGGGGGGGGAATATGTAGATGACTGTCATGAACTTTTTATTTGTTATATTATGATATTTTCATGTGAAATTGTGTGAGTTAGAAAAAATAAAATGTGTTACTCTTTTACAACATATTACGTTTTTAAATAAAAGAACATGGGCATTTCATGATTACGCAATAAATTGGTTTAAAATTAAACTGTCCTGGTAAAATTTAGTCTGATTTTCAGGGTGAAATACAGGAGTGGAAAGACCCTCGTTGCTGAGAAAATATCCGGCAGAGAAACACAGCGCCAAAGGTTACAGCGCGCATTCTCGCCGGTTATCGATCTCGCGGTCCGGAAGATTATTATTTCCGAATTTTTAGTCCCCGTGGTTCTACGTTGCGTCTGTGGTGAGCAATTGTTATAAAATAAAAGAGTGTAATTTCGGCACTCATATGCTGTAGGTAAAAACAGATTGAATTAAGTGGTCAGATGTTAAATTGTAGTTATAAATAGTTAAAAGACAACGTTGAAATGTGTAGGGGTCATAATAGCACTGCACTTAAACTCGATTATGAGGCTCCTTTTAAAAAGTGCCGAAATTAAATGCACTTTTTTCCCAAATTTTGCTCATTTTGATACCATTTGGCATTTTAGCTGTAACTTTTTGCCAGTTACACGTTGAACAAAAAGTAGAAGCTTAAATTAAAGAAAACTGTCTGGAGATAATGATAGGCCTTTAAATTTTTGAAAATGATGATTTTTTTGACTGAGAAACAATCGATTGTTAGTAAAGTGCCGAAATTAAATGCATACATTTAATTTCGGCAATTTTCCATTTTTTTAAAAACTAATTTAATTAAATAAAAAAACTACTTTCGTACAGTGAAACTATTGTGACGCAACGCAGTATCGTAAAAACTTCAAAATGAGCTATCAAACATGAAAATCGGGCCATACAGTGAAAAGTTACATTGGAAAAACAAAAAAGTGCCGAAATTAAATGCACTACCCTACAGTAAATTTTTTACCATTTAACCTCAAACATGAAAATCGGGCCTCAGTGAAAAGTTACATCTGAAAAAAACAAAAAAGTGCAAAATTAGTTCTTCTTACAGTATTTTTTACCTAAATTTAACAGTAATGTTGAAATGTATTTTCACCCGCAGCTACTTTTTGCGATATTTTCTCCCACAGCGATATTTAGTACACCAACTCGTTTTTCAAACACTTTTATAATTCGCTGCGTAGAAAAATTAGAGAAAATCGTGATGGTTATTATTAATTCGCTCATGTGTGGTTTTTCTTGTAAAGCCCGATTCACACTTCGGGTTTAAGATTTAAGATTTAAGATTTAAGGTTTATGGAAGAGATTTAAGGTTTAAGCCACGTTTCACAGTTAGATTTATGGTTTAAGGTTTAAGCTAATGGAAAAAGTCCCAAGTTTGGTTTAGGTTTAAGAAAAAAAAACCAGAAGTTTTTACTTCAAATGACAAATACGACAAATTTAAAAGTTAGAGCACAAAAATCAATTGTTGACAGTTTTATTTATCAATTTTAGAAAAATGTAGACTTAGATAAAACACTATTTTATGAATAAAATATCATAATAAAATTGTTAAAAATACTTTGAAAATTAATGTTTTGTTAAAATCATTTGTCGAAAATTTGTAGCTTTTTAAAGTTCTTGTTGACAGAAGTTCTTTGTTTTTGCAAAAGTTTCTTATATAATTCATTCCGCGGTTTATTGCAATAGTTTCGGAGAAAATAAAATCTGGAAAAACAACACTGTCTGTTCAATTTTGGTGCAAAATAATAAAACTTTTTTTAATAAAAGCGATATATACTTGTTGGTTTTATATTTTGAAAAAAAACACACAAATATCAGTTTTTGTCTGTATGAAAACTGCTAAAAAATACAAGTATTATTGATTTTAAAAAAAGCTCATATTTTTTAATTGAGAGAATAAAACCACGACAACCGAAATATTTAGCATGAATCCTCAGTGAAATTTTTTAAATCTCGAAAGTTAATTGAAAAAAATTTCTTCTTGAATTTTAAAAAAAAGGATCTATCTCAGACCTTCTCAATTTTAAACAGTGTTGAAGAAGCTGATTTTACTTTACAAGTGTCGATTAAAGTTTAGCGTGTTAGATAAAAGAAAATTCGATCAAGATTAACTTGATTAGCTCTTTCTAGATTATTTTTGAAAGGTAGTACTTTGAAACCGTTAAAGTTATATCGGCAAAGCTATCATAGCAATATTCAATATTTAATAAAAACAACGAATTGTGCGTGTACACTGCATCTCACTTCCGTTTACTAGAAGGAAGGGTTTGATTCTTTTACAGTGATAAAAAAGGGACATCGAGCTTCGTTTTCTATATCAGGAATATTTGACTTATTTGTAGGGTTACGGAAAGAACAATAAATTCAGAAAAATTTCTTTCATGGCAACCTAGAAACATAAAAAGTTTAAATTAATTAAATGAAATTAACGAAATACTTTTGCTGGAGTTTTGGGGTGCCACACTTCTAAAAATTAGATGGAGTGCATCAGTCTTTTAGGTTTTGGGAAATAACTGGAAAAAATAAGCGATCGTTGTTAGTGGCGGAATATCTTTTCGGACATCCCCTCCCCCCAAAAAACTACAAAAAACATTGTTTTCACCATTCTTAATACCGAAAGTTTGTAATTTTTGGTGCGTATTTTGAAAATTTATAGGAAACAAGCAAAGACATAATAAAGGATAAATTGCTTAAAGTTTGAATTGTTACTCCCATTGGCGATTTTCTGTTCTGAAAAACTTTTTAAAAATAAATTATCTGTTAACTTGAGACGCAAGCATTGTAATCAACTCAAAATTTCCAAAGAAAAAAAGATAAAAAGATTCTGGCTATAAATTTTGGATCATTTTGGGCTCAGGGTTATGAAACTATCTGGCCTCAAAAACCAAAATAAAGAGTGGCAAATGGCAATTTAAAATAAAAAGGTGCATTTTAACCCCTCTTGTATGTTAGACCGAAAAATGTTGAGTAGAGGCATGTAATTGAAGTTCAAAAAAATATGTTTCTTTAAAATAACATTCTTAAAACTTAGGGTTAAATTTCGCCAATTATTAGCATATTCGATTTATAAATATGAAGAAATTTTTTAATATAAAAAAAAATTTGCTACCAAATTATCAAATTATTCACAGTTTTTTTAATTGGTATCCAATTTTAATTTTAGTTCCTTTAACACGTTTTGCTTTTTTAATCAATTATACTTCCGGTATAAAATTGCTTTAATCAAAACATACTTCCTGTATAAAATTGCTTTAACTCCTGCTCTATTTATAGAACATTCTGTAAAAGTAATAAGAATGGTTCGCAAGATTAAGTATAATATTGTTTTAAACTTTTTTTACTTAAATATATTGCCAATACTTACGTAAAAGTGTATAGTGTATGTAAAATAATAATTTAAGGTTTTAAAAACATCAAGATATTAAAATACATTTTTTGTTCACCCTTAAAAAAACGTTTTTGTCTTTAAAATAAGTTTTTCTACTTACACAAGTGCTTAAATTCTAAAACGTAACTATTAGGGTAACTGACTTAATTTCGGCCACCTTTTTTATTTTTTTGAATAAGTTTTTTCTGGATTATTCAATCAAGCCAAAATTTGGTCTAAAAATCAAACAATAGCTATATTTGTTATTCCAGTGCAAAATTTGAATATTTCTGTTACACTTAAAAATCGGTGAAGGTTTAAACTTTTTTTTAAAGTGGCCGAAGTTAAGGCGCGTGCCATTTATTTCGGCCACCTACGAAAAATTGGTCATAACTATTGCTTAAACGAACAATAAAAATTTCTAAAGGTTGCAAATTTACCCTTAGGTATTGTTCTTGGTACATATAACTTAATTTTTCCCATTTGCGAACTTTAATACTTATTAGCAAGACTTTAAATAATTATGTCAAAACCTTAAAAAGCAAGTTTTAATAACTTGTACTTTTTGTTCAATTTTTATTTTTGGCTTAAGAAACGTCAAAACAAAGTCAAACGAGAAAAAAAATTCTTTATAAATACGGTAGTACAATGATATTTAAAAACAGCAAAAAACGGCATGTTCTTTTATCTAAATTTTAAGGTGGCCGAAATTAACGGAATCTTAAAATGCGCAGGTAGTTAAACGCATTGCAAAATAATTTTGAAGAAAATATCAAAACATGAAAATTAACAACTTTGAGCCTTAAATAGAAGATATTTTAAGGTTATATATTGCTTCGTTCTAAATTTGATGCAGTTTAAACACAAAGCAAAAATTAAGAAAATCATAAAAAATTTACTTTTTGTATGAAAATGTTGATAATGTAGAATAATAAAAATAAAAAAAACTTTTGTAAAAACACTTTATTTAACATTAATCCAGTTACTTTTGTGCTAGTTCTTTTGTGTTTTAAAAATAAGCCAATTTTCTAACATCCTGAATTGGTGGCTGAAATTAAGGCGTGGCCGAAATTAAGTCAGTTACAATAATTACCTAAAACAAATAATCTACAGTAACAAATTTGAATTTTTTGAAAGGTAGCTGGCGGTGGCTACTGTAACGGGGCCCATGATCTCAATCAAGGGACATTGATACAGGTTTCATTATCGGCTTCAGTTTGTAGCCCTTAGCTGGCGTTATATGCGTCTACAATAGGACAGTTGATCGTCCCATGAAAAGGATAAGGCTCTATCACAGCTGACCAAAAGTATTTAAAATTCATTTATGTGTCTTCAGAGGAAGCGCAGGGGGTGAGTGGAGTCTACAGGGAATACGCTAACCACTTTTTGGTTATGGACGGATAGGCTGCTCGGGGGAGCAGCCGGGACTGGACAAGTTTGCAAAAAGTGTGAAAAGCTAAGAAGGTGCATATTGAGTTATTGTTTTAACAGTTGCAAGTTACAGATATTATTAGGCAAATACGCCTAAACTACAAAACTAAACAAAATAATTTTTAAGTAAATACATTTATTTTTAAATGAAACAGAAAAGCAAAAGACATTAATAAAAATGCAAGCAGTGGCCATAGCGATCAATTCAAAACCAAAAATCAAAAGGTTTGTAAAAAAGAACTTTAAAAATTTGTTTGTCGCGTGTGAATTTTAAAACTTGGGGGGGGGGGGTGTTAACATGAATGCTGGCCATTCTCAATTGTGACGAAACAGACTCCGCTTGGGAATAGAAGCCCCATCCTGCCACGTAGCACTCTGCGTCCAAAATCAGATTTTCTGCTAGTTCTTTAGAATAAGGAGGCAAACAAATGGTGGTTTGTATTCCGTTTGTGGGTCCTAGAAGAAAAAGCGCGATGTCATATTTTGCTTTATTTTCAGCTTTTCCCTCGTGCTGGTAACTGGAATGAATTTTGTACTTAATGACTGGAACGTCAATCCCAGAGTTTTTTCCAGCCGAAATGGAGACTTTAAGAATGGGTACACAGTAGCTGAAAAAATCAATAGAATAAGAAAATTCGTTTCGCTAAATCAAAAATTTATACCCTTTTGACTGTAAAAAGCACCCTCTTATTGGCACCTTGCACTGGAACTCGGTTTATACATGAAGTATGTAATATACATAAGCGTCACCATAATGGATGATTACCGGATCTCCTACTTATCTTTTGAAGTATGCAGATCAACCGATCGGTTGAGAACGATGGATCAACTAAAATTTCGCACCTTTTCTATTGATTGATCTGCATACTATGAAAGATAAGTAGGAGATAAGGTAATTATCCATTATGGTGACGTTTATGTATATTGCATACTTCATGTATAAATCGAGTTCCAGTGCAAAGTGCCTATTAAACGGAGCTTCAGTTAAAGAACTGCGTGAATTTCAAAAATCACATTATGTCTATTTTTATCTTGATAACGTTTTTAGAATAATATTACATACATCACAATAATCCTTGTACTACTAAACGTCCAATTAGCTGTTTGCAATCCACGCTCATGCGAATTAAACAACACTGTGTGCATTTTTTTATTACCTGAAATTCATAATTTTGTGTCATCCAAAAAATATGAGGCGTAGTAAATAAAATTTTTAAAGGTGAAAACGGGAAAAAATTAGCTACTTTTATCCTTTTAGCTGAAAAAAGAGCGATGCAAGACTTAATCTGAAGTTTGCAGCCTCGAGAACCCCATTCACTAACGTGTTGTGTTATACCATCATCCTCTTGGGTTACATGGTAACTCATTGTATTGTATTGTATTGTATTTATTTTTTGTCTACGACTGGGACATACAAAGCAATAGAAACATTGCACTGATTTAGTATGCACCAAGAAACAAAAGACTAGTAATATAATAAATGAAATACATTAAGCCAAAGGTCAGCCAACCAACCACTTCTGTCCCATTAGGATTCGCGACTCCCATGAGAAATAAGCGATTGGCAACCTAAAGCAAAAATGACTGATGTATTTCAAGATTTTAGAAATAATTACATATAAACATAGCATTTAAATAAAATTATATAACGAAAAAACAATTAAATCACATTATAAAAAGGAATATTTCCAAAAAGATTATGTAAACAGATATAATCACGCATTCGACAATAAAATAGTTTTTTGTTAAGTTCACAGAAATCTGTATTCAAACTGTTCCAAAGTCTAATACATTGTCTTTATGCAGATGAATTTGATCGATTGAGTGTTTTAGTAGTCGTTGTGACCTTCTGAAATTATGATTTGCAGTCAAAGAGAAATATTCTTGAGGCGGAATTCGAAAATCATGGTGATAGGAATAAATTAGTCTTGTCCGATAACTTGCAGCAGTTAATCCTATAGAGGGGATTCCGCTTAGGCGTTGTAAATGTTCATATGAATGTTCATAATTTTTGAAAATCATTTGAAGACCAGATTTAAGGGCTTTATCCAACAAAACTCTGTCTTTTTGAAACATTGGATAATAGATTGCAAGTCCATATGCCATTGAGGGGAAATTGCACTAAAAAATATTTGTTTAATGATTTTAGAACTATAATTTTTACCAAACAGTTTAGCTAAGGCACCAGTAGATTTACGTAATGCCACAATTTTCATTCCCGCATGTTTGCTTCAAAACAAACGCTCATCAACAGTTAATCTCAAATATTTATAATTTTTAACCCTCTCAATTATATGATTGCTAAGCTTTGGATCAACATTTAAGAAGCTATTTTGATTTCCCACTGAGAGTATAATGTATTTAGTTTTAGATGTGCTGACAGTTAGAAAGCGATCTGAAAAGTAAGTATTTATTAAATTGATGTCATTGTTAAGAGCCACTTCATCCAGATTGGAAACTATTGGCTTGATAAGACACAGATCATCGGCATATAATATTAGTTTGGAATTTGGTGATAAAACTAAGGATCCTAAAGAATCGCAATAAGCTATATAAAGTAAAGGACCCAATTTTGACCCTTGCAGAACCCCACTTAAGACAGGCATCTCTCTTGAAAAAGTATTTTTCACTTTAACTTTAAAATAGCGACCTGAAAGATAAGATTTAATATAACCTAAAATACTATTACAAACCCCAAATTCATCCCGCAGACATCTTAGTAGATTTTGATGAGGGACTGAGTCAAAGGCTTTACTAATATCAAAAAAGACAGCCACAACTTTAGTTGAAGCACCGCTTGACCTACAAAAATCAAAACCACTGCAAATGTGTTCTTCAAACATGAGTAAAGCGTCAACTGTATTACGGCATCTGCGAAAACCGTATTGAATAATAGAAATTAATGGATCTAAATAAAATTTCAGGATTTCAATAACGTGAGCTTCGCATATTTTTGAAATTACACTTGTTAGTGAAATAGGACGAAAGTCGCTTGACGTAATTTCATTAGATTTTTTGGGCACAGGAGTGATTGAGGTTTGTTTCCAAAGTTCTGGGAAGCAGCATTCTGAAATTGAACGGTTAATTAATTTAGTGAGCGAGCTTGTAAGATAAGGGGCACACATCTTTAACATTCTTGGGTGTAGTTGATCTGGACCAGGGGAAGAATTAGGTCGTAACTTAAGAAGCTCTAAAAAAACAAAGTCTTCTTCACATAAATGGTCTGCCGATGCAGGCTCAGTAGGTATATTAATTGCATTAGTGTCGTTGCGATTCCAAAACCTGCTAAATTTGTTACAAAAGCTCCTCTGCTTTTTGGAAATTACTAACCGCATAAGAACCATCATCTTTACAAAAAGCTGGTAGTGGTTCTTTAGGAGTACCTCTTAAAAACTTTACAGTTTTCCAAAACTCTGCCTGATTACGAACCTTTTGGAAGCTTTGTATAATACCATCTGATTTAGCTTTAGCTATTTGCTGCCGACACTTCTTTTGCAATTGTTTAAACTTTTGATAAAACTGTAATTGGTTATTTTGACGAAACACTTTATACGCTCGATTTTTCTTTTGAATTAATTTAATTACAGTATTATTTAACCAAAACGTTTGGGGTTTTATTTTAATTGTTTTGATAGGTATAAAACGCAAAAAAATTTGTAGAACAATACGGTTCCATAGGTCAACTGCTTCATTTACACTTTGGGAGTTTTCAACGATTTGATTTAAATTGATGTTAAATAGACTTACATTTATTGCATCCCAATTGACCCTATTCCAACAAAAAACCTTACATTTGCGAATAGTTGGTTGAGGTATATTTTCATTGAGTGTTACAAAAAGCGAAGAATGATGTCCATCAAATGGAGCACCTGAAGAAACATTTCCTAGAACTAAATGTTGATTTCCTATAATGATTAAATCTATTAAGGTTTGAGTTTGGCGAACAAAATGAGTTGGAAAATTTACTGATTGCAACAAATTAAACTCTTGGAGAATCACATTTAGCGGCTCATATGTGGGTTCATGTAAATAATTTAGGTTTAAGTCTGCACCCATGATTATATTTTCTGCCAGATCATCACAGCCAGCAAAAAAGTCGGCAAGCGAGTCAAGGGCCTCGCGTTTTTGAATTGCATTTTGCCCAGGTGGACGGTATGCAGAAACTGCTATAAGCCAACGACGACCCAGTTTAAAAGCAACAGCGACCAATTCTAAGCAAGGAGATAGATTGTTAATACGAATTGGTCGTGGATCGAGATCGTTATGAATATACAATCCTACACCACCGCCGTTTTGTGATCTATCTTTTCTAAAAAATTTGTAGCCCGGAATATTAAAAACGTTGTTATTTATTGAAGGGTGTATTTTTGTTTCTTGAAATGCTAACACTCCAATATTAAAGGATGCAACGAGCCCTTTTGCTTCATTTAACTTACCAATTAATGAATTAATGTTTGCGGAAAAAAATTTTAAACCTGACGAAATAGAAGCGTTACTAGGCTCATCTTGTTCACTGGTATTTGCGTGGTTGCTTAAAGTTAAGGAAAAATTATTAAAAGGCCATGATGAAATAGTATTTGTACTAATATCCGAATTTAAATGCGGATTACCTGCTACAGTTGGCACTCTTTGAACGGGAGACTGCAGGGAATCATTAGAGTCCAAATGTGGTAAACCTTGTTTATTTTTTCTTAAAGGCGTAGATGTGTACTTAAAAGTATTGTTCTGCATTTGTCAAAACGCTGATACTACTACTGTTATTAAAGAACAACTTACTTGAGAACGATTTTGATTCTTTATATTCTTCAAAAAAAATACCTAAAAAGCATAAATTCAAACCACAAACAATCCTAACATGTTCATGTTTGTTTGCCTTTGCGAATTGGGTTTTTTTCCGTAAAGCAAAGAGGGAGATGACGCGGATGTACTAACCGATTACAGCTGAAACATTGAATTGGGTTTTGCTTAGGAATAACATAAACTGAACAAAAAATGCACTTACTTGCTTGGAGGTTATTTCTCTTGACTATGCAATAGGGCCTGGATTACATTCTTATGTCACATGAACAAAGTATTAACCAAAATAGGAAAAATCTTTTCAGTGGTTTGTAACTATTTGTTATTCTTTAGTGCACCAAGTGATAACTGCGATGTAATTATAACGGAAAATTTGTCATTTGGAAAATTTTTAAACTAACATTATACTCGCCTTTGTTGAACCTATAAAAAAAGATTATAACAACTATTAAACTGCAGCAAAAATACTCACCCTACGTTATTTTGAACATTACTGCTTTTT
>JASAMX010030794.1:0-13100 GCA_030248175.1 Microlaimidae sp. YZB2_3 | reverse complement strand
AACCTTAACCTTTTTAAAACTAACCAAAGTTTTTATATCAAAATTTGCAAGAAATTTTTTAATGGGGTGAGTATATTGGTCGAAACGATCATAATCAAAACTTAAAGTTGACCAGGCAAAACAAAAAATATTTTTTAATTCATATCCATTAAAATTTGCGAGATACTAAAATACGTTGTTACAAGAAATTATAAATGCCCAATCTTTTGAAATTTGAAAAAAAATATTAAAGATTAAAAATCTTTCAGAAAATTTTCAAAGTTTGAGAGGTACATGTGAAGTAGCCATTTGGATCTATGTATCCTTTTATTTTTTTAATCCAGTAGTTTAAATTTTACCCTAAAGAAAAATTTGCTTTTAGTTTTTATTTTTTTTTACCTTAAAATATTAAATTAAAAAGTTTATCTTAAGTTTGTCGAGGTTGCATGGCGCAGTGGCAGATCTTGCGACTTGCAGGTCCGTGAAGGTCCTTGGATTAAGGCCCCGCTGAGACACACTGCATTGTGAGAATATTCTTTGTTAATACTCTCATATGTAGTATTTGGTTGCGCAATTAGTGCAGAGTAATATCGGCCTTGCGTATCCTGCTTTTTAAATTAATAAACTTTTTAATACCTCAACAGATTTGTTTATTTTACAGGTATATTCTTCTTTCTTTCTGTAGTTTTTGTATGCGGTACCAATCTTTTTTTTTTTGAGTTCATTTAATTATGGTATTTTATATTGGTTTTTATGAAAATAAAGCTTGTTCTTTCATTAATTCATTCATTGATTGAACAATTTGCATGGAACACATTTGACTTTAATCTTGGTTTCAAAAAGCACAAAACATAAGACAAGTTTTTGGAGATTAATCGCTTCCGAATTTAAATGCAAAGCAGCGGGGTGTGTTTTAGAAGTCACACACTACATATTAGTGAAAAAAACATGGGTTGAACCATGGTCATAACTCTCCTATTTCAACGGAAATTGTTTAGTGCTAAAGATTTCCACAGCATTATGACGCTATAGATTCACATTCAACCAATCAGCGCAAGTGAAAAAAAGTTAATTTCCAATGAACATAAAGATTCCTGTTTTTTGGTTCCTCCCAACTTCATTCCCACAATGTAAAACATATAGCCACAAATCACTAATAATACCCGCCATTTAGGAATCCTTAAAGTTCCAACGGTGGTTTTTCACCATAACCAGAAGAAAAAAAAATTGGTGTGTTTTAAAAGTCACCACATCAGAATTTATAAAATAATAACATGGTTTGTGTTCACTTGCATTTCCGTTTTAATAATTTTAGTTTTTTTTTCTAATTTTTAAATATTCATCAACCTAATGCTAACAAAAAAAGGATGTTTTTAGCATGTGGTACATAAAGACTGGATGTTCAAATTGGTCGGGAAGGAAACCTTCGAAATCGGCAAAACTAAATGCACCATAACTGTCGGGACATCCGGAACTTTTGCCTACGAATACACATTAGACGTCGGAGGAAAACCTTATAAAAAGTTCACCGAGCAGCAGTCGAAAGTTCTGGAGACCTGGGTTCACGATATCGATTCTATTCCAACCAGAATATGCCTAGGTGAGCGAGTTTTGTGACTTTCCGAAATACGAGGCCGAATAAATGGAATTTTTAACAAAAGAATGCGAAACAATTTACCGTTTTTGGCTTTTTTGAGTAAAAAACCGGGTATACAGGAGTTGAACCTATAATCTCAAGGCTAAGTACTTCATTGACTGACGTCTTGCGTTACACTATCACCCGCCAGCTTTACATTAGAACTCGTATTTATAAGGTGTAATTTTTTGAAACATTATCACAACGGGAGTTAGTACACCTCCTTAACTTTTTCCGTCTACCGTCATCAATATAGCGTACTATCCGGCAAACACTAAATTCCACCGACTCCGACTCCGACTCCGCCTCAAATTTCTGCAAATTATATATTGATGTGCAGGTTAAGCTTAGGCTTAGGCTTAGAATAAAATTTGCATAATATTAAAAATTACGGTAGATTACGGTAGATTTTGGACGGAGTCGGAGTCGGTGGAATTTAGTGTTTGCCTACTATCCGAGTATGAGGTGATCAGAGCCGGGGGTAGGGAACTTGGAGCCGTGGAAAAATTTGGAAATTGGAAACCCAAAGCAAAACTTCGTTCGAGTTCAAGCTCGGGTAAAGTTCAAGTAAAGTCAAAGTATTTATTCCAGTTAACATTTTGTAATAGCAAATCAATTTTAAGCATAAATGCGAACCAATCGAGTTCGCTAAACCACAACAGCACTGTGATTAACTGGAATATGACTCAAAGGCTTACTAAGTAACCTCTATTATGAGCCATATTCAAGACTCTTTTTAAAGCTTAATAACGATTTTGATGGTACTTGTTTTTCTGAAAGTTCATTTCATTTAGAAACGAATCTGTTGCTAAAATAAATTTTCTGGTATTAATTCTGCTTTTTTGAATTTTTAATTTAAATGAATGTCCTCTTGTTGAATTGTAGTTAAAGTAGAAAAAATCATTAGGATTTACGCTGGTATTATTATTAATAATCTTATAACATGGGTTTGGGTTTAATAAATGAATTTAACTTTCGGCTTTAAGTCCTCCACATTGGGTCCCAGTTTTAATCCCTAAAATAGTCCCTAAAACGGGAAAAATAGTACTAAAAATGCTGATGGAATAATTTAAAACATATTTTAAGTTCAAATAAGCTTGAAAACTTCGGAGTTTAGGAATCCATTTTGCTTTTAATGGCCGAAGCTCCGGAGCCAATTTAATTAATATTGACGGACAAGAACAGAACTGCTGCGTTTTAATTGAACTAATAATTTATGTTAAAAATTTTATTGATTATTTTTGGGGTTTGTTCTTGTGTGTGTGTTGTTTTTGTTTTTTTTTTTTTTTTTTTTTTTGTTTTTGTGTTTCTTTTTTTTTTTTGTTTTTTGGTGTTTATCCCTAAATTATGAATTAAATTCCTAAATTATTATTGAATAATGATCAACTAAATTTTTAATAAATTTAGCAGAAAATACTTTAATCTTAATTTTCATTTTAAAATTTTTATTTCAGAAAAATAAACCTTAAACCATTTTCGTATAAATATATCGAAAATCAAAATATATTTATTGTTCTTCCGTGTTTTTTACACCTTATTCGGGGTGCTTAGTTCCCCTTATAAACATGGGTTTTACAATTCTGTTATTTTTTAAGCTATGTCTTTTATGGAAACTTTAACTTGTCGTAGTCACAAAATATCCTAAACAAACAAACCTCATGAAAATGAGCTCATAGCATTTTAAAATTTTATCGAAAATACTCTTAAAAACAAAAAGCACCGTCTTTTTGTTATACTAGCCTTGAAAAATGCTCTAAGAATAGAGCAGGAAAAAGGGGCGATTTTTCCCTGGGCGTATGTTTAGACAGAAAGATGTGGACTAGGCTGAGATGGACATTATGTGGACTATAGGAAATTTGCATTTGGTTTGGGCAGCTGCTCGCTAAATAAAATTTTTTATCATATGATAATCGCCCCGTGGCGCTCCCGCCCCACTCATGATGTAGTTTATTTAGATAAACAGAATTTGTTTTTACAGTAAAAATTTTATCGTTGTTGTATTTATAATAAATTTATTGTATTACTTGTATTCAGTTATTATGACATTACATTCAACCGATGTACTAATAAAAGTTAAATAATAATAATGGTTAAACTTTCTAAAAATTGTAATGAATATTTTATTTTCGCGATAATTTTGCAATCACTCCAAAAATTATACGTTTTTTCTAAGAAAATTAAATTGTAAAATATGTTATCACTTTTTATTGAATTCATTAACAACGAAATATTCATTTTTAGAAAAAGAATCTTTGGATGTTTGGGTGAACGGTCAAAAAATGGATACAGCAGTAAGATTTTTAAAAAATTTAATGACGAAGCATTTAGTTGATGATGTTACTGTTGTGAAAAACCACAATTTTAAGTATACGATGTAGTAGGGTAACTGACTTAATTTCGGCCACGCCTTGATTTCGGCCACCAATTTAGGGTGTTAGAAAATTGGCTTATTTTTAAAACACAAAAGAACTAGCACAAAAGTAACTGGATTAATGTTGAATAAAGTGTTTTTGCAAAAGATTTTATTTTTGTTATTCTACATTATCAACATTTTCATACAAAAAGTGAATTTTTTGTGATTTTCCTAATTTTTGCTTTGTGTTTAAACTGTATCAAATTTAGAACGAAGCAATATATAACCTTAAAATATCTTCTATTTAAGGCTCAAAGTTGTTAATTTTGATGTTTTGATCTTCAAAATCATTTTGCAATGTGTTTAACTAACTGCGCATTTTAAGATTCCGTTAATTTCGGCCTCCTGAAAATTTAGGTGAAAGAACCTGCCGTTTTTTGCTGTTTTTAAATATCATTGTACCACCGTATTTATAAAAAAATTTTTTTGCTCGTTTGACTTTGTTTTGACGTTTTTTAAGCCAAAAATAAAAATTGAACAAAAAGTACAAATTATTAAAACTTGTTTTTTAAGGTTTTGACATAATTATTTAAAGTACTGCTAATAACTATTAAAGTTCGCAAACGGGAAAAATTAAGTTATATGTACCAAGAACAATACCTAAGGGTAAATTTGCAACCTTTAGAAATTTTTATTGTTCGTTTAAGCAATAGTTATGGCCAGTTTTTTGTAGGTGGCCGAAATAAATGGCACGCGCCTAACTTTGGCCACTTTAAAAAAAGTTTAAACCTTCACTGATTTTTAAGTGTAACAGAAATATTCAAATTTTGCACTGGAATAACAAATATAGCTATTGTTTGATTTTTAGGCCAAATTTTGGCTTGATTGAAAAAGCCTAAAAAAACTTATTCAAAAAAAGATGGCCGAAATTAAGTCAGTTACCCTATATAGTATTAACTTAACGTATATCAAGTATTATACACTTGACAAAACGAAAAAGGTAACTGATAATTGTAACAAAATTAAAAAAATTTATTTAATACATTAGTGTCAATATTTTAACTTTTACTCACGGTTTTAAATATACAGTTTTCGGATGTGGAATATTTATTTTACTACTTGAGAGAGCTTCTGCAATTATTTATTAAATTTTAAAATTCAGTTTTTAATTTAAATATATTGCATATTTACTATTATTTCGTATTTTCTAACAAATTTTAAAAACAGGATTAAGGGCTGGTTCATACTTATAACAAAACGTCCTTTGGACAAAGTCCAAAGGACAATTTTATAAAAGCCAAAACGTCATTTGGACAAGCCAAAACGTCCTTTGCACTTTTTCCTTTGGACGAAGTATGAACGCTACTTAAAATTTGTCCTTTGGACAAAGTCCAAGGACAAAATCCAAAAAAAAGTCCAAAGGACAAAAAGTATGAACACGTTGTCCTTTGGATTTTGTCCTTTGACTTTGTCCTTTGGACAAAGTCCAAAGGACGTTTTAACGCTGTATTTGTCCTTTGGACAAAGTCCAAAGGACTTTTGTCCTTTGGACCTTGTCCAAAAGACGTTTTGTCATAAGTATGAACCAGGCCTAAAGATTTGTTAGTGATTAAAGTAACTTTTTGAATTAAGTTGCGTCAATTAATGCTTACATTTTAACGTATTTAATTAAACGCAAAAACAAAACACCGAAAAAAAAAAGATTAAACAGCATCATTAAAATGTGAGTAAATCGATGAAGATTTTTATGACTTTAATTATTATCATTTGATTTAACCGTATTAAAAAAATTAAAAAGAATGGACCTACCTAGCATTACAAAAATTTGGGTCCGCGGTCCCACCGCGAAATCAGAATTCGTTGTAAAACCAATGATTTTTACCAAATCTTTTTCGGAAACCGGAGACTAAACAACTATATTAAAACAGTTTCGAGTATTTTTGTTAACTTTTAACCATTATTTAGAGTTATATTAGGCGTAACTAAGGTTTCTCATATGTAAATTTTTTGGTTAATCAGAAAAAAACATTTTGTAATGCTTAATTAAATACAAAAAGACTACTAAAATTTTTCAAGTAGGTGTTTTATTTGTATTAGTATTTTCAGTTTCAAAAATAATACAAAAAATGCATTTAATTTGAAAGGAACTTTGTTTCGCGGTGGGACCGACGACCCAATTTTTGTTATGCTAGGTAGGTCCATATACTAAACACCGAAGGAAAAATGGAATTAATTAACATGATTTAAGAGTAAAACGGATTTTTATTATTGTTTGTTTTTATTATTGATTTTTTTATTTTTATTATTTTTCATTATTGTTTATTGGGCATAATTTCTGCCTTGTATTTCAAAATATTTTTTTATAATATTTTTCTTATGCAAATACTTTTGTATTTTCTATTTTTATTTTTCGCTAACTTTTTTGTTTACATTTTCCCACCTTCCCTCTGTTTTTTTTGTTTTTCTATTAAATTTTAAAAAATCGACAAGTTGTTTTTTAAAAATTATCTTAATCGTATTGTGATTTGTCAAACGGTCTGCAATATTTTAGCAACAAAATAATCTAATAATAAAAAAGTTTATATGAAAACGTTTGTGTAGGCATGTTTTCGATAAAAGCTATAGTACTCTATTGCACGGCAACAGGTGTAAAAAATTAAAAAAATAATAAGTACAGTCCACTTTTTACGGTATTTCGCTTTTTGGTTTTTGTATCTAGGTACATGTAATCCCACTACCATGATTCTATTGCGTGTGCATTTCCACGTGTTTTACGTAAAAATTATAATTATTATTATCAAATTATTGATTTAGTAGGGTGTATTCTATGCGATTATTTTATTGCTGATATATGTCCCTGTTATTTACAAAATATTATTATTATTAGAATCGAATTATTAATTTTACAGGGTGAATTTTATGCGATGGTTTTATTTATTGTTCCTAGGTCTTTTACGAAATAAATTATTATTATTATCATCAAATTATTATCGAATTATTTTTTTACAGGGTAAATTTTGTCCGATGGTTCCAATGCTTACAGTATATATGTTCCGGTTTTTTACAAAATAAATTATTATTGTTATCATTAAATTATTATGGAATTATTGATTTTACAAGATTAATTCTATGCGAGGGTTCTATTGCTTATGTATCTCCCTGCGTCATCTACGAAATATTATTATCATCATCATCGATTTAACGATTTTACAAGGTTAATTCTATGCGTTTGTTCTATCGCTTATGTATCTCCCTATGTATTTTACGAAATGAATTATTATTATTATGATGATCGATTTATTGAATGTGAATGTTTTGCGATGGTTTTTTTGCCTATCTATATACCTGCATATATGTCTACGAAATAAATCATGTTGTCCTTTGCCAGTAACCAGAGTTTCGTTCAACCTTGGTTGGTTCCATCTGGCACGCTCCTCGCCTTGCTCACCCCCTCTTCCCACTCTCGGAGGAGATCTGCAACCGCTGCGGGGTTCTCCCAAAGGTCCTCTGGTCCCGAGGTCGTATTAATTTGTGTGCATGTGAAAAG
Source organism: Microlaimidae sp. YZB2_3 (assembly GCA_030248175.1). NCBI lineage: Eukaryota > Metazoa > Nematoda > Chromadorea > Desmodorida > Microlaimidae > Microlaimidae sp. YZB2_3. The sequence goes on along the minus strand of JASAMX010030794.1, from coordinate 5,585 downwards.
ATGTTGTGTTGTGTGTATTTGTGTTTTGCATAGCGGGCAGTTTGGTGATGTGTATTGTGTGGGATTGATTTTGTGTGATTAGGAGTAGAGGAAAGGAGATTTCCCCGCCCTGAGTTGGGCGAGGGTTCTCCTGACCCCACGAGGAAGATTTTCTTTCTCGTTGCTTATTGTTGGCGCTTTTGTTTGAAGTATAGGGTTTATTGGAGTGTTGACATAGGCCAAAATCACTATAATCGTTACAAAATCACCATAAGGTGGTGTAAATTCACCATAAAAATAATGCGTTTGCAATATTTCTTTTAAATTTTGACATTTGGAAAATGAAACAAAATTTTTCCATGATAAAATTTAGCTTGATTTAAGTGCTTTGCTAAGGCTTAGGAAAAAATTAAAACATTTGTAATGCTTTTAGAATTTAAACTTAGTTTTTTTTTAACACATTTTAGTTTGCAAACGCATTTCTGATTGTTATGGTTAACTTGCACTACGTTATCGGTTTTACTCCACTATTTTTACTCCACTCCTTTTTTCAAGCTTAAGCCTACGCGTTCCTAAGCCTAAGCAAAGCCTAAAAAACAACCTAAACTTTAACAAATAGCCGCGCAAAGAAATTTTATATTGTTTTTTAGGCTTTGCTTAGGCTCAGAAACGCGTAGGCTTGAGCTTAAAAAATGTAGTGAAGTAAAAAAAGTGGAGTAAAACCGAGTTAGTCCAAATTTCTGAAAATTATATACTGATGTGCATGTTAGACCGAATGAACAGAAAATCGAACAAAATGAACGATTTAAATGCTTTTTGAATCAATTTAGCTTTTTCGACATGTAAATTTTTTTAAATTAATAATTTTTCACTGCATTAGACTATAAAAACATTAAATTAAGGGTTAATTAAGTTTAAAAACCATAAAATTAGTAAATTTAAAATGGAATATAATTAATTAATCTCGAAAAACTGATAAACTTTCAATTATTATTATAAGTGCAAGAACATGGTTTGAATTCTTGTTTTGATTTGTTTGATTAAAGATTTTTCATGTGAATTTAGGGTTTGGCTAAGGGTTACCCTTTACGGTTTTTGGTTTTTAAATTAAAACATTTGTTATAATAAATATTAAAAATGTTTTATTTTAGATAATTTTGCAGAAAAAAATTCAAGACACAAAAAACTTTATTTTTCCTAAGCCTAAGCGAAACCTAAAAATTAAGATAAAAGTCTGAAACAAACTTCAAAGCTATTGAAATGCAGAAAAATTTACTACCTAAAGAAAAATAATATTTATTTTAGAATATATTATGCCGAAAATATTCTTTCCGGATACCGAAAGGTTTATTAAAATATTCTTGGAAGGTAATAAAAACTTTTACATGTCTGCCCTCTACAACTTTACAAATGTCCAAAAATTGTCGCTATTTCTGATAAGCAAGTACTATTAATAGAATGTTTTATTATAATAATTTTAGTTTGTGGCACCGGTAAAACTTTTATTTTTAGATTGTTTCAATGGTGTGTTTTTGCAGGGTTTGTTTATTTAGCTAGAGTTCAAAAGCCTTTGAACGGACAATTGTGTTCGACCCAAATATTGTTGTCTTTGTTTTTACTGTTTTAAATATATGTTAAGGCTTAAAATAACAAAAAACCGGTTAATAAAATGTTCCACTTCTATATTTTATTGATTATTAAATTGAACATAAAAATTAATTTTTCAATTTGACGCTGGTATCGAAAACTAAGTTTTTGTGCACAACTCACTGTTTTTGTAAGCCGAGTTGTTTAGTCGCCAGGCAGGATGCTGTAAATGTGTGAAGACAGCCGACGCTTTTTTACCCCGGGAATTCAATCTTGAAAGCGTGCGACAAAACAATATTTCGGCGACCAGTTTTTTTCTTTGGTTTCTAAATGGCGGAGCGCTTTTCGACAAAAGACGGAAAATAATCTTAAATACCTCTCGACTAAGTGGCTTAACTTGTCACGGCTATTGGAAAGCCACTTTACGGTTTCTGCCGATTAATTTCTTTGCGTCTCGATCTTCAAAAATCTTCGCGTTACAAATTTTTTAATGTTTAAATAAATAGGACCATCCGGGTTTTATGCTGGAGCTGTTTATTTCCTGACGCACACGGTCATCGTGATGCAACTTTGAAATTCAGTTTAAATTTATTAAAAAAAGTTTTTATATTGATTTTTACTTTCGTAAATGTTGACCAACTTTTTTAACTTTAAATCTTTTTAGTTGCGATTACGTTTCGATTATTTATTAGTGTGCGAAAAACATCCAAATCAAAATGTATTTTCTTTGCGTTACGGCATAATTTTCATGTCGAAAAATAGGTAATTTACGATTAAATTTCAAAAATATCTTAAATTGTTAGAATTTATATATCCTGGAATAATATTTTTCGCTTGTTTTTATATGGTAAAAAAACGTTAAAATATGAAAGGATTCAAAAAAATCTGTATAATAAATCCATAATAACTTATGTGACCTAATATTATGATCCGTTCGATTTGTTGTGTCCCAAAGACTTTTAGATGCAAAACAAGTATTAGGTTTTACGGTTTTAACATCTTTGTCAGATTATATTAGCATTAGCACCTTCAGAAGAAGTAAGATTCGATTTATACGTTGTATAGAATTCCATAGTATTCAAATAAAAAAGCTTAAAGTTCAACTTTTCGGTATCTAAAGAAAGTTGTTTTTCGAATTAGAAGCGCTTATACTTAATATTTGTATTTAAACGGCAAAAGTATTGAAAGTCATAAAACACCTAAAATTTACTCAAACCCACTGTTGGATTATCTACCTGTAGGATATTACAGACGAAGTATGAACCTCTTAAAGAGCATTAGTATAACCTTAGCTTAACATTACAAACTTAAACAACATAAATAAATTTTTCTGAAGTCAGGTAATACCTGGAAAATGTGGATAATAAATTCCGAGAAACATTTTTGCACCACTTACTTAGTTTTTTTTTCTTTTTAGAACATTCTTAACCTATCGTTTTTTATCTTAGGTGGCGTCATAATGGCGCTGGAGTGCCACAGATCCATTTAGCCCCGCAATGCCGCGCCAACTATAATTATAAAACGTGGGTAAAATATGTAATTCGTGGTCATCTCTTTCTTCTTCTTCTTCTTATTTTTCTGACGCTTACAAAATCTATATTCCATCTTGGTTACTGAGTGATCAGAAAATAAAAATAGGTATATTGGAATGGAAAGTGCATAAACTTTTCAAGAAACACTTTTTATTTCATTTAGGTCTTTGTTATTGATTTATTTATCCAAAGAATAATTCAAAAATTTCGCAAAGAAATCCTCTGAACCATTAATAGATAAAAACTAAAAGATAAAAGGTTTTAAAGTCTTGTAAATTGCACAATAACATCAACTGAGGCGACACGGACAGCTGTCCGCGGTTGGTTGTTTTTTTTCCGCGACCACTCCAGTACGATTTAGGGTTGGTTCATACTTATGTAAAAACGTCCTTTGGACAAAGTCCAAAGGACAAACACAGCGTATAAACGTATGTAAAAACGTCCTTTGGACTTGGTCCAAAGGAGTTTTTACATAGGTATGAACGAACCCTTAGGGTCGATGGAGCCTTGGGAACTTGGAGCTGGAACTTGGAGCCAACAATAGGGAACTTGGAGCCATGATTGGGAAACTTGGAGCTGTAAGTAGGGAATTTGGAGCCGAAAATAAAAATCGCTAAAACGTGTTCCTAAGCCTAAGCGAAGCCTATAACTCTAAACCATTTTTTTTTCTTAAAGGCTCCAAGTTCCCATTACTGGTGGCTCCAAGTTCCCAAAAATTTTCCATGGTTCCAAGTTCCCTGCTTGTGGCTCTAAAGACCCCGTACCCTCCAGTACCAGAGTCAAGATAATGAAAAACAATAAAAAAAAGCAAATTTTTGGTCTGCTTTTTAACAATTGCTTAAAAATATTCGATATTTAATCATAATTAGGAAATGTAAATTTAAAAGAATTTATCATCTATTATTATTATTAACCTTCAATTTATCAATAATATCATAAAAATTTTGAAAGCCAGAAATACAAACTCGGCGCGTCAAAAAAAACACGCAAAAACATGTAATTAGGCAGATATTTCCCAAATTCAAGATTCCAATTCATTTATTTCTAAGATATTGGCTAAATTCAAAATTAAAATTAAACTCGAATGCCATCAGGAAGCGTTATCATTTAAACACTGAATGTTGTTGTATTAATGCAAGCGGTTTATTTCAAATCCATTTTAAATTCATTTTCAAATACTTGAAATGATCAAAATAACAAAAAAAATACTGTGCGTATGTCTGTTATTGTTTTTTATTTTTTATAATTTTTCTGTGCGGCGAACGGCTGTTGCGACCACTCTGTCGCTTCTAGTGCTGTTGAGAACGACATTACTTAAACACTGAATGCTGTTGGATTGATGTCAGCAGTTCATTTCAAATACATTTCAAATCCATTTTTAAATACTTGAAATGGTTAAAAAATAAAATAGAAATATACCAATTTACATATGAAAACGTTATTTATTGTGCAGAAATACATTAAAAAAGCATGAAAAAATAAATTTTTGCCATAATATATTTTTTTACCTATCTTTTTATATTAATATCCTCATATAGAATAAATTATTAGATGTATAAGATTTTGGCGCATTTTATGTAAATTACTAAATGAATTGACTCAGTTCGCTACGTTTAAATAAAAACGAAATTCGAAACATTTAATGTCACTCTAGTTGTATTTTTACCGATTTAAGGCCGCGCAATAAAATTAATTCAAAATACAATGGACACTTCCGTTATTATTTTTTAAAATTTTTTATTATAATCATTCTGCGCGTTGGCTATCGCGACCGCTCTGTCGCTTTTACAGTGCCGTTGAGTTTAGTAACGGCGTGTGCAGTTGCTCACAAAATTAAAAAAATAATATAAATCATAATAAGAATGATTTTTTTATTTGGTGATCCAATAATAACCCATTCCGATTCTAGTTCCTCTATAATCAAAAAAAGGTAATTGAAAAAATAATGTTCGCGGCAATCTTTGACCATTTCGAAATCGCCACTTTTTTTAATTAAACACATACAATTTAGAATATTTTTAAAAAGTGACGATTTCGCGATTATTAAAGATTGCTGCAGGAGCATGATTTTTTCAATCGACCAAAGTCACATAAGAGATATTGAGATGTAGAAAGTGCGTTTGCAATTGTCAAATCACATTAGTTTTTTGTTGGAAAACCGGGCAAAAACTACTGAACGTACTGAAATAAACATCATATGCAGAAAGACCAATCAGCTGCGCGCCAATGTGTAATGCACATTGAACCACATCGTATGCAGATTATTCCTTAAGTGACTTTGGTCGATTGCTGTTCTTTTCGACTATAGAAGAACACAATCGGAATGTTCAATTAGTTAAAAAAATCATTATTATATGCGGTCTACATTTTTTTTTTATTTTGTGAACAACTGCAAAATGGAAATAAAGGCTTTGTCCTTGCAACGTCTCTTTTTATTTAGAATGAAACTTTAATCAAACTCACCAAATTTCGGTTTACAAGTTCATT
>JASAMX010030791.1:0-69649 GCA_030248175.1 Microlaimidae sp. YZB2_3 | reverse complement strand
TTTTTTGTACTTACTTGATTCATTCACATATTGCTATAAACGTTCTTTTAGGCCTCATTTGATTTTCGCTTGATCTGCATACTACAAAAGATAAGTAGGAGATACGGTAATTATCCATTATGGTGACGCTTATGTATATTGCATACTTCATGTATAAACCGAGTTCCAGTGCAAGGTGTCTATAAAACCAAAATATTATTAACACAAAAAATTGTTTAATTCCAACTTTAAAATTAAGCGTTAAAAACAATAAAAATAAGCAAAATAATATTTTGGATTATTTGGACCTGGTGAAATCTTTTTTGGTTTATTTGTTCGCACTTGGCAAGCGCTGACACGGGGATTTTGGATTATTCGTTTTCATTTGGGAACAAATAATCCAAGACGCTTTAGATTATTTAGACCTTGGATTATTTATTCGCACACTCCTTTAAAATGACTGTGTTCATTTAATATTTTAAAATTTGAACCTAGCTTAGAACTTAAAAAACTTTGCTTTTTGGTATCTTAGTTTTGTTGTGTTTTTACAAAGTTTCATCAATAGTTGTTCAGCATCAACATTATTTTTATTTCCGAAATCAACCCCTAAAAATAATTCGTTTCTCCGACAAAAAAGTAATATTTTTTAATAACTTGTCAACCGCTAAGAATTTTTTTAGTATGACCTAATACATCGATTAGTATTTGTTACTCATCTAAACAAAAAAGCAAAAAATTCACCTCGAACTAGTTAAAAACAAATAGAAATTATGTACTTTTTTAATAACCCTAAAAAGTGTTTTCTACTCTACCATTACAAAATAAATAAGTGATTATTAAAATAGCTTTTTCCTATGGTCGACTTGAAGTTTTTTGTTTCGCTTTACGTTTTGAAAACCTTTATATTAAATTACTAAACCATTATATTCTGAAATCAAATACATTAAACATGGCTTCAATCAAATGAAAAAACTTTGAAACAAAACATTATTTGAAGCAATAAAAAGAGCTCGTACGCATATTTCATAACTTTAAGTTGTTCAAATCTTCAACACATTTATGTTAATAAAACTGTGATAGCAAAATACTTTTTCGCAATCTTAAATTGGTGAATTAGAGAGTTTTATAAATTAAACCAGGGGTCGCATTTTAAAGAAACCCTTATATTTACCCCGCTAAATCCATTTCAATGAAAATAAAAAAAATAAGTAGATATTGTAAATAAATAAACCTGCCGCATATGGGACAGAAAATGATTGCAAAGAATTTTTTTTTCTCGCGCCGCAAAACCATCTCGCGAAAATAAAAAAATTAATCAATGCGTATTTTTATTTTTTATTAAATTAATCCTACGTTAGAAAATTTTTAACCACCTCTCGAGTTGGATAAATTCTTATTCTTAAAACAATAGAAAAAATTTAACCCGACTTTTAACTAGGTAAAATTGATTTTTCACTCGCATCCTTAAGCAGGTAAAAAAAGTTAACCCGGGGTAACTTTTAACCGCGCGTCAGAATGCGCGCCAAGATTAAAGTTAGTTACTATAAACTATTAAACGAGCGGCGTCTTAAATAAATCAAGGATTGGAAAAATTATTTGCAGCTTCAAGTAGTCCCAGCTATACTTTTTCTTGACTCCAACGACCCTAAATCTTATTTTTAAAGCTTCTACTTTGTTGTTATAATATTTTCACAAAAACATTGAAGAATATATCAGTATTGTCCAAATACAATGCAAGCCCATATACTTTACTTATCCAGCAAAAATAAGCATTTTTTTAAAAAAACAGTATTTTTTAATTTATTCCCCAAACAAAAACTAAATTAAGAATAAAAAAAAATTGCAACTTATAATATAAATGCAAATGTAGACATTTTTTTGATTTTAAAAGAAAAATACGATATCTTTTATAAGATTTCCCAAAAAACGCAAAAAACTGTTAAAAATACGATTTTTATTTTGAACAGATTCAATGAATCTGTTATATTTTGATAAATAATCATACCATATATCTTCTAATAGTAGCCCAACCTCTAATAGTAGCCAAGATCTAATAGGAACCCACCCTTTTGCACCCATTAAAAATAGTAGCCTACATGGACGACAGCATGAATTTAATTAGGAAACCGCGCATTTGAATTAAACGAAGTCGTGTCACAGTATCTTGAACTCGTTGTACAATAAAAAATATGTTTAAAATTTAATAAAATAGTATTTTATAAGCAAATGAAATCTAGCTGACCTTCACAATTTTAGTATCGACGATTTAAAATTATAACCATTAAAAAATTTTAACGAAAGCGGTTTAATAATAAGAATCATAGCCCATATTTTAATAATTATTTATCAAATTACTTAGTTTGGAACCCGAATGCTAAGGGGTTAATTTTTCTATATTGCGTGACAAGGTGGAATTAAAAGAAATTCTGCGTTCTCATTTGTATTTTTAAAAAAAACGTCATAACCGCACAATTTCAATTGTTCTGCTCATGTATGCAGTCTGATTTTCGCGGTCAGCCAGATATAATCCAACTAAAGGTATACCCAACGTGTCTGCAACAGTTGTTCGTTGGATTAAAAAATGCCCCCATTAAGTAACCACTCAAATCACGAGAATCTGACGTCTCTTTTTCAAACAAAAATGCTCTGTATTAAATCGAATTTATTTGGATGATAAAGTGACGTCAGATTCTCGTGATTTGAATGGTTACTTAATGGGGGCATTTTTTTATCCAACGAAGAACTGTTGCAGCCACGTTGGGTTTACCTTTAGTTAAATTATATCTGGCTGACCCGGTAAGTTTGTGTGAAGACATGAGCGGATCAATTAAAATTGGGCAATTATGACGTTTTTTTAAACTAATTGAACCGCAGAATTGTTTTAATTTCTGCCTTTTCACAAATTATACAAAAATTGGTCAACTTTGGTCTGTAAAAAATTTGTTTGAAATGAAAATTTAATAAATAATTCGTAAAATAAAATAATTAATCCTCAGAATTAAACCATTTTTGTTTAAAATTCTAAATTTTTATTGTTAAATAACAGATTCAATACTGCAAATCATTGAGGTCAGGTAGGTTTGCTTTGCCTATAAGAACACATGAAAATAAAAAACAAAAACGGTTTTTTTTTCAAATAACCCAAATCAAATTTTGGTTTTGTCCTTTGGACATTTTACACGAAGTAAGTATGAGCCAGGTTTACTTTGAAAAAAATGTATTTACAGTTAATATTATTCTAAAATTTATCCCTGAAGTTTGTTGCTTTTGTTATGAGATTTCTAATGTGTTGTTAATTCAAAAAATGAGAAAAAATGTCTGGATTTACGTCAAAGTCAAGAACGTAAAATAAAAATTGAAAATGCATCAAACACGTGAGATTAATTTTTATATCTATATAATGTAAATTGCTTGTAAACAGCTTTCCATAATGCAAATAGCGTTTAGTAATCACAAACCTTATTATTATTTTCAACAAAATGGGAAGATATATGGAATATTCTTTGACATATTTGATTCAATTGCTAAGTCTTTAAACTACCACTTTACGTACCATAAACTCAGCCATGTTAATGCTGAAGAAAAAAATCCGTCTATTCCTGGATACGATTTATATATAACACCATTATTTGCAGCACAAGCGGAACAATTTCCAAATTACTCGTTCGTACCAATTTATTTCGACACACACGCTGTGTTCGCTGTTAAAAATACAAAAGAAAACTTAAATTCTTTTCACTTTCTGGCAGCTAAACCTTTTTCCAAAACGGTTTGGGTTGCCGTGGTCTTTTTGCTTTCTATTTTGTGTTTAACATTTTTGATGTTTATCAAACTAAAAAATACACGCCCATCGTTTAGCCAAGTAATATCTGCATTTTTTTCACAACATAGTTTTGATTTTCTAGCTTCTAGTTTAAGTTGGCGTTTAATAATAATTACATTTTTATTGTTTTTGCTATTTTTTGGAAAATCATACGGTAGTTTCATCCTTGGATTCGTATGTGCCCCTCCGCTTCCTCCATTTCGAAACACAGAACAAATGATTCAATTGTTGGTGGATAAAAAATTTAAACTGGCTTCGTATTATATAAATAATGATATCCTGCAACAAATTATGGGATTTGATGCTAATTCAAAGGGTGAATTGATTGAAAAATTTATTATGTCTCTGGAAACAAATCCACCGTTATACTTTTCTTCTACTGAAAGGTTAGTACAGACTTATGAACAAACTACATGTGCACCCGCCCGAACACACACAGGTACGCACGCATATATATATATATATATATATATATATATATATATATATATATATATATATATATATCAGGCGCGTATATAGATTCCGCCGAGGGGGGGGGGGGCGATTTGCCAATGCCTCGGCGGGATTACGGCGCGAAACGTGGGCCGGGAGGTGGGTGGGTGGGGGTCCCCCTGGCCGACGGAGGCAAAAATATTTTAGAATATGCACTAAATACGGCTTTAAAATTGTCTCCAGCAATTCATATGGTTATAGTTTTACTTAATTTTGATAACTTAATGTTTAATCAGTTTGTTTGTTACTGTGGTAGCAGCACCAAGCCGACGCAAAGCGTCAGTTGAAGGGTCTGGTGGGTGTCGGAGGCGAAAATTTTTTTAAATATGCACTAAAACCCTGCTTAGAAATTGTCTCCAGCCAATCATATGGGCATAGTTTTACTTTTATTTTCATAACCTAATTTCTAAACAATTTGTTTGTTACGTATTTTAAATTAATATGATGTTAAAATTTTGTACTATATTCCAATAAGGCTCTTTCTTACTTCTACTAAGGAACAACCTTATTTAAATATAAATAATTGGTTAAGATATTTGAAAATATATGTGCGACTGCAAGGAGTACAAACCCCTTGCAGACTTATGATAAAAACTGCGGTTGAACAAATAAAAAGAAAAATTGAATGGAGGGGAGACCTTCACCGGTCTTCGCTCGCCCGGGGCCCGGGGGGGGGCGGACCGCCCCCCCCCCCCTAAATACCTAAATATGAAAAAGGAAAAAAAGCCTATATATATATATATATATATATATATATATATATATATATATATATATATATATATTACAAAAGGGTTTTCAACCCTGACTTCCCGTTCATAAAACACTTGCTTTAATTTTAGTTTTCAAAACTACATGGAAAAAAACGGTGAGTCCGATCGAAACATATACATCTTGTCTTCGAACAGTGTCGCCCGACACATGGACGGGAAGGGCTGCGATTTTTTCCTCGTCAAGGATCAATTTTTTTCTTTTCGCGTTCCTATTTTTATATTACCCAAAAAAAGTCCCGTTTTGGTCGGTTTCCAAAGGCAAATTCTGTGGACAACGAGCTTTTACCCGAAATTGAAAAGTAAATATGTGGAAAGCGAACCCAGGTGTTACTTGAACGGTGAAATGGCCAGAAAAAATCTTACGGGTGCTGGTCCACACCAAATTAATTTCAGAAACATGCAAGAATGTTTTTTTCTTTTGCTTCTAGGGTACGTCACATGCACGGTTGCATTTCTGCTTGAAATTTGCAGTTTTAAAATAAGAGTTAAACATATGGGCGGAATTGATTTTATAAGCGAGTAAGATAGTGCTTAATTTTAAAATCTATGCCTTTTTAATCTTACACTAAATATTATTGTTAATAAGTTTTTTATTAAAATGTATTGAGAAACTGTTTTTTTATTATTTAATGCACATATTAAAGTAATTGACTTAATTTCGGCCACCTTTTTTATTTTTTTGGATAAGTTTTTCTGGTTTTTCAAATCGACCCAAAATTTGGTCTAAAAATCAAACGATAGCTATTTTTGTTATTTTAGTGCAAAAATTTAAAATTTCTGTTACACTTAAAGATTAGTGGAGTTTTTAAGTTTTTTTATAATGGCCGAAATTAAGACGCGAGCCATTAACTTCGGCCATTTAGAAAAAACTGGCTATAACTATTGCCAAACTCAACAATAAAAATTGTTAAAGGTTGCAAACTTATTCTTAGGTATTGTTCTTGGAACATATAACTTAATTTTTCCCATTTGCAAATTATAATAGTAATTAGCAAGAGTTTAAATAATTATGTCAAAACCTTAAAAAAACAAGTTATTAAACAGGTTATTAATACAGGTTAAAAAATACAGGTTATTAAACCTGTATTTTTTGTTGAATTTTTTTATTTTTGGCTTACAAAACGTCAAAAAAAAGTCAAACGAGCAAAAAAATTCTTTATAAATACGGTAGTACGATGATATTTAAAAACAGTAAAAAAACGGCAGGTTCTTTCACCTAAATTTTAAGGTGGCCGAAATTAACGGAATCTTAAAATGCGCATTTAATTAAACGCGTTGCAAACTGATTTTGAAGAAAATATCAAAACATAAAAATTAACAACTTTGAGCCCTAAATAGAATATATTTTAAGGTTATATTGTGCTTCGTTCTAAATTTGATGCAGATTAAACAAGAGGTAAAAATTACGAAATCAGAAAAAATTAACTTTTTGTATGAAAATGTTGATAATACAGAATAACAAAAATACTTTATTCAACATTAATCCAGTTACTTTTGTGCTAGTTTTTTTGTGTTTTAAAAATAAGCCAATTTTTTAACACCCTAAATTGGCGGCCGAAATTAAGGCCTGGCCGAAATTAAGTCAGATACTGTATTTATACCAAAAATGATTATGTTATATATTGTTTACACATGACTTTTTTTAATACTAAATTATATTGTTTTGTTCGTTTTTGTTTCCAACTTCACACCGTCAATGTTTATAAAATCTCAACAGGCTTGTTTTCGGTACAGTTTTAAAAGCATTTGAAAGTTTATTGACCAGTCTTGCTTCAATCATGCAATGCACATTACTTTGAAGATGAAAATAATTTGCCTTTAGACTCATTTTTTTAATGGCTTAAAAACATATGGTCCGCTTTGGAAATCTCCTACATTGTAATTGTTTCCTCCGATTCTGGTATTTTATCTGCAACGGTTGAAGATAAAACTTTATCGTGGCCAACATTACTTGCCACCACGGTAATACCGTAATGAAGTTTTAACATTAAAAATCGCAAGCCGTACCACGGTATATTATTATTGTCTTCACTACAGGGGAGTTTTAATTGAACCGCTATCAGTCAAAAATGTCACCGCCGTGTGACTAACGTGTTACCTTGAAGGTTTGTAAATTAGTGTTGCGGCAACGGGTTAAGCCACTCCGGATAAGTGTTGACAGATTAAAAATTTTAAACTATATACTTAAAATACTGCTAAAATATAATTTCGTTTAATTTCTAAAAAAATTGTTTAACGTGGATCTAAAACCTTAATTTAAAATTAGGTTATTTACTTAGAACATCACTGATTATTTGTCATGTTTATTACGAAAAAAGATTTATGAAGCATATTTTAATTTTATCCCAAAAAATACAAACAAGCCTTTTGTACCTTATAGTTTGTCGATAAAAGAGATTTATGTTACCTACCTACACATTTCCAAGACTCCATTCTGTTGGTACAATGGCATTTGCAATCTCCGCTCATAACTTGTTTTCCTGGACAGTGTTTGTACCTGGTTTTTCCGCAATCTGTGCAACTGCAGCTCGTATGTTCTTCCATAACAGCTGTTCTCTCGTTTAGTATTTTTATCACGGTCCGACCGTCCGGTGTATATTTTCCGGTCAATTTAAGGGTTTTTACCTGAAAAAATTGAAAACCAAAAAAACTTCAGCAGATTATAAAAGACATTTTAAAAATATAGACATAGAACATAGAATCGGTTAAAAATTGTAATTTAATGGTTTTTTGACAAGAAAATATTTCCATTAAACAATAGCAAGAATACATTATTAATGTATTTTTGATAATCGGTAAGACATAGTCAAACCCTGTGTAAATTTTAATGTCAAATAAAACATGTTTTTTGAAATTAAGTATTTTGTTTTTTATTTAGCCATATTTTTTATAAAAAAAACTAAATTAAACTGACAAACCTTAAACTTAACCAAGGATGCTTCTAACGGATGACATGTATGTGTTTTATCACAACAGGAACCTATACATTGGGTAAGAGATATACAGTTAGGAAATAAATAGTCGCCACCGTCCAATTCTAAATAAAACGTATTTCTAATTTACTAAAACTGGGATATGCACAAAACAAAATGAAATTGAAATACAATTTAAAAGATACTTTTGATTATTTTTTGACTGTGTATTACGTTATGATTATCATGGTACTTCAAATGTAAAAAAGTATTACTGGTATTTTATTTTTAAAAAAAACATTAAAAAAGTAGTAAAGTTTAGCACAATAAAAAGCATATTTAACAAAGAAATACGACACAAAAGGTAGCAATGATAATATTACTAAAATATCCACTTGTATAAGCCTACATTTACGCTTCAACCTGTTTATTTAATATATTTAAATGATATCTTAAAAACGGTTCATCTTTGGGCTCAAAAAACCATCATGATTTTGGGTTGATTTTCGATTGTAATCAGTTCTTAACCCTTTGGGATTCTTTCCGTTTCAAAAGAGATTCTGCGTCATCGCTGCTCAAGGTTAACTCCGCGTCTCGATCGCCCTAACCGGCAACGAGACGCGGACTTTAACACACTGCAGCACTGGCGCGGCATACCTTCTAAAGATTTGCAGCGCTTTCTGGACGAAAAAATCCCAAAATTTCAAAGTTCTTTTACTTTTTTGTTTATATGTTAGGTAATAAAATTTGACTTGTCACGTTTTTTTTGTCTAAAAACTAGAGCACATAATATCAATAAAAAATCTGTACACTAGTGAAATTTTGCATTTAACTTCACATGACGTTATGTTATACGCAAGATAAAGTAATAAGAAAACATTTTTATCTTTCATCGTATCACCTATAAAAGTGTCAGTGTATAATGTATGTGATGTTAAATTGTTTTATTCTAATTTAAATTTGAGTTATAACAGAAACCGTAGAAAGACAATTTTTTAAATAAGAATTAAATAAAATTCATAAACAAGCTCTAATGTATGTTTCAAAACAATTTGTTTTTCACGTTTAAGTAGACAGACATCTTATAATTAAAAATAATTTATTATACTTAAAGAAATCTGTGAATTCGTGTAAAAAGAGATACTTAAAGAAATCTGCAACTCCCGTGTAAAAAGAGGCGACAATCTTATGCCATTATAATGACATTATTCAGAATCGTCAATTAGAATGGTACTTTTTTAAATGACATATTCCCTTTTATTGTAGCGAATTTTATTTGAACATGGATATCAAGTGTATAACTCAAACACGCTGGTCAAGATCCATTTTTCTAAACGGAAGTAATCCTATAGTAATGCCGCGCGCGGCTCGTTCACAAAAAGACGCCCACATTTGTCTAATAACGCGCCCGCGTCGGCATTTTTTTAATCATATTTGCGCCTGCAATTTAAAGCCTTGTTTTGCTGCTGCTTTTTCCACGACCATTCCCAAGAAGTGAAACATATATAACGTGATCACGAATACTATAGAACATTTTGAGGGCCCTTAAAATTCTAACATGAAAAAAGGAAGAATGCATTCGACTATGAAAAAGTCGTAAAAAACAAAAATTGTGGATGCAAAATTCTCAGAAAAAATTTAACACAATATTGTCGATTTCAAACTATTTTATGTATAAAATTTACGTCGGGCGACAAAAAATGAAAATTTGCCACCTACGGAGGAAAAACCCTTTTTTAAATTTTGGTCGGTCCTTTGGGGTTGGCAACCCAATTATTGGTGGAAAAAAATTGGTAAAAGGAATTTTTCCACCTTATTCTGTTAGTTCTTAAATAATGCAAGTTATTTTTGTGTGTTCAAAAAATTAGAAATTTTATAGTTTTTATTGTTTTTGTTTCCAAAATATTTCATGTTTTTACAAGTAAGTCAACAAAAAACGTAGAATATTTGACAACATTAAATGAAAAAAAAAAAACTTGATTTAAAAGTTTTACAATCGCAGGTTTTTTTGTTTGCAAATGCGCGGTTGACACGCGAAATAATTGACAGTATTACGGAGAAAAATTTTCATGGTAGATTATTCCACAAAATGTTAAATATTCCCCAGTAATATTTTCACATGAAAAAAATCTACATTGTGGATTTTTCAACAAATAATTAGAACACCTCCGAAAATTGGACATTTTCTTTTTTTTCTACATTCTTGAAAAAAAGTAAAATTTTAATAGACGGTTTTTAAAATGTAAAATTGGCAAAATCAAATTTACATATCAACCCTTTCATATGTTTATAAAGTCTTAGACGCGAAATGCAAAACGCATCTCATGTTTCGCTTAGTCTTTAGTTGGCAACCAAAAATTGGCAATGGATATTTCTTGAGCAGTGTTGTTGGCGCAATTCCTCGTTTAAGACGGCTTTTGTTTTTATTTTGTCTAAATAATCAGAAAAAGTTAAGATTGTTTGCTACATAAAAATTTAGAAACTAAAATGTACACCAAGATGATTTAGTAGTCCTGAAATTAGTTTGTTGTAAAATTAATTTTTTACTCAAAGGTACTGTTTTTTAGCGCCTAAAAAATTTTTTACCGAAATTTTTGAAAAAGGATGTCATTCATAAAAACTAACAATCTTATAATAAGACAGCATAAAGTAAAGAGTCATTTCTAAAATTAAGGTTAACATACCCAACGGAACGGGCACACAAACTTTCTTCAAAAAACAAACATCATTTGTCTGAATCGGGTGGATCTTCTCAATGCCATCCTCCTCTACGATTTCTATGGCATCTGCAATAAAATGCTTTATATTACAATGAGTTTATTAAGCATTTTCAATCTAACTACCCGAAAACATGTCCATTGGACTTTTTGATTTAATTTTAAAGTAAAAGAGTAAATATACACTTTTGTTATATTAAAACTCACGCTTTCATTTTAAGATATCTACTATTTAATACGCGCAAGATTATTTGTTTATAAAATACTGACCGTATAAAAAAGTACAAATAAAAAATAATAATAAAAATCGATGAACCAAATTTGGCTTACAACATAATTTTGAACCACTTACGCAATAACAATTCAGCTTAAACAAATTTGCTTTTTAGTGTTAAAAAGTTTTTTACAGAAAATTATAGAAATTGAAGATAAAAAATATTACTATGTACCGTACATTTCGTTTTAAAAGGAAGCGCTTTCGTGCATATTTAGAGTTTGGACAAATGGTGTAGGAAACTGCAGTAACATGATTTTAATATTTTGATAATAATTTTCATTCAAATTTAAAAGAATACAATATAAATAATTTAAATGACCCTAAGCCAAATATCCTATTTATTTAGCTATTTGCAATTTTATCTCAGTTTTTCTCACAAAAAAAAGGGATAAAAGTTGATTTCGGTTAAGAAAATCTAGTTAATACTTTGAGCATAAATTCTTCACCATTAGCGGACAGCACTTTTAAAACATGTTTATTTAATTCGCGCAGTTTTTATAAAAAAAAAATCAAAATTATGTACACGCAAGAATATTTGAAAATTAAAATAATAAAGAAAAGAAGATTGAGAAATAAAGAACAAATTCTACGGGTATGTGTGGATCCAACCTAAGTGCATACGTATACATTTTTTTATATGCATACGTATGCATATGTTATGCATACGTATGTATAAATTCATATGCATACGTATGCATATCTTTTTGTAACTATATATGCATACGTATGCATATATAAAAATATGCATACGTATGCATTTAGGTTGGTTCCACACATATGTATCCCGTACAGCGTGTTCATTCATTTCTTATTCTTCTTTTTTTTTATTTTCATGTATTTTTGTATTTATTTGGTTACATATGACTTTGAATATTTTTTTCATCTTCGTAGTTTTTCGAGATAAACAAGTGTATTTTACCAATTCTGTTATTATGTAATTCGTTTAATACTTTACGTACGGCGCAGTAAAAAAAAGTATACCTGCGTAATCTGAAGATGGATCAATTTCAAAAGATTGATTTAGATCGCTCAAGCGACTGGCTAATCTTAACTGTTCTCTAATTTCCTGAAAATCAATATAAAATTGTACAAAACCAACATAATCAATAGCGTGAAATAATAATAAGGAAAACACAAATGCAGAAATGAAATTTTTTTTATTTCTGAAATGTAAAAATTGAAAAGGCTCATGGAAATGGCCATTTCATTTTTAAGATTATTCAAGTTAAAGCCAATTTAAGTTTAAGTTAAGTTTGATTTATTTAATGACGACGAAAAAATGGAATTTTTTGGTTTAATTTGGTTTTAAACATTAATTATTTTTTTAATATAATAAAAAAGATAAAATAGAAACCATAGAGAAACAATGCCGAAAAAAGGTGGTCAATAAAATAAAAAAAAGTGTAAACAATAAAATTACGATACTTTTGCCAAAATATATATAATAAAAAGTTACGATATTTTTGCCAAATATATTAGGGTATGGAATAAATAATAAACTATTTTTTAGATCTGATCGATTGTTCGATGGGTCTTTAGTCTTTATACGCAATATTAGCCAGTTTTATTTAACCAAATATAGGCAAAAAAAAGTTTTGTTTTGTTTTTTGTAATATTGATTTCTATTTTTTATTATATGTAAAATCTGCGAAAAAATTGTTATGGGATCTAATTGTATAAATTTGAAGATAAATTATTTGTGATAAATCAGTAATATTTTTTAATTTTAAATTATTCATGTAATAACAGTTTCAAGGCCTGGAAAGGAGGTGGGTAATACCTTTTAATAATAAAAAAAATAAAAAAAACACAATCATTTTGCTTTTTTTGAAATCTGAAAAAAAGCCTGTTTGAACAACATAATATTTTCAAACATACAGGACACTTCGAATCGTAATTAAAATAATAGAGCTGTTAAAATATTACATGGTAACTTTAAGCTGAAAAATCCCAACTTAGCACCCTAATTAAAAACTTGGTTTAAGCTTCAAGACATTCAAGAAGTTTACTTCATTTCTCCATTTCAAAACTAGCTGCAAGCTCTCTATTTTCGGTCGAAAATTCCATCCAGTGCCAATTTTTTTGACTTTAATCCCCAAATATTTTAAATTTTCATTTAAAATCTTCACAATTTTTTTATCAGCTTTAAGTTCCCCACTTACAAAACAATATATGTTACGTGTGTTCCAATTAAAAATAAAAGTCAATATTTATTTTTGGAATTATTATTGGTTATTTTACAATTCAAACTTTGTTCTCAACTCAACAACTCATTCACACAAGCTCCTTAATACAGCTGTGGACTAATCAGGCCTAGTTACAAAAAGCGCGAGACCATTCAGTGTCTTTAGAAAAAACGCGACGCTCTATCTGAGAAAAAGGGCATACCGTATTTTGTAAAGCATGAAGGCTTATCTTCTGAAAATTGGGCTGTAGTAATACCCTACAATCCAAAATCTTCAAGAAATAATCCTTACAATGGCTCGCCTGGGGTAACCACACTAAATCAAAACACAGCTTAGGACAGTTGCAAAGCATAGGACAGTTGCAATGCAAACTTTTTAACTTCAGAAGCTTAAAAAATAAATTGGATCATCTTCATGCTTTGCTTTCAGATTAAAAATATGATGTTTTATGCATTTCAGAAACGTGGTTAGACCCCCAGCGTCCCCGACGCTCTACTAAATTGCAATAACTGTTACTCGGTTTTTCGCAAAACAAGAATAAATAAAACTGGAGGCGGGGTGTGTATTTTGGTTAAAAATCATAAAAACTATCGAAGTAAGTATACCCGATAATCTTAATTTATCAGAAAGTATTGCTGTCAATCTTATAGGTATACCAAATAAAAAGTTAAGGATTGTATGCCAATACCGCCCGCCAAAGTTTTCTTGTCACGATTTGGAAAAGTTATACATAGACTTGATAATTGATTTAAATTCCTTTCTTTGTTCCGGTCGTGAAAATTGTGTCTTTGTGGGGGACTATAATGTGCCTATGATAGAGTGGCAAACGCCCAAAACCTTAAACTCAGAATATGCTCGCAACAAATTTTTAGATTCTGTCATTGAAAACAATTTTTACGAGTTTATAAATTTTAAAACTCACGATAGCGGTCATTTACTAGATTTACTTTTGAGTAATCAAAAAAATCTTATCTCAAATTATGCGTGTAAAGAACTACATATTTTCTGCGTCTTGTGACCATGTATCTATTAATTTTTCTCTTTGTTTTGCTTTGCGTAACAACCAATTAAAACAATCGCAAATGTATTTTAACTACAAATCAGTTGATTTTACAGGAATTTGTAATGAGTTGGATAAAGTAAATTGGGCTTACATAATAGAAAATTCTACAAACCTAGACGAATTATATAACGAGTTTGTATCTATCCAAAAAGAATTGATCAAAAAGTTTGTACCGCTGAAACGCTACAAAGCTAAAAAGTTTGTCTATCCAGCAAACAAATCAGCTTGAAAGCGTAAAAAACGCAGAATACACAGTAAATCAAAATTAAACCGCAATTTTCAAAATGAATGGGTTGATTTCGATAAAAAATATGCAGAAGCGTTAAAAAATTTTTATTACGATTTAGAGCACGAATCTGTCAATATTGGAAACATTAAAAGATTTTTCAATTTTCCAAACAAAAAATTAAGGTCAAAAAAAGATGAAATGGGGCCTATTAATAAAGATGATGGGTCTTTGGCTATTTATAATGAGGAAAAATGTAATATGTTTATAGAATATTTTTCCGATGTTTTCAGAAACGACAATGGATTTATTCCTGAATTTCAAAAAGAGTCAATAAAAACGAAAGAATATTTTTATGTCACTTTCGAGTTAAATTAGTTTTTAAAAAATTAAAAAAGCTTCCAAGTAAATCCTTGCGTACTCCAGATCACCTTCCTGCTATATATTTAAAAAATCTTGCTTCTAAAATAGCTGAACCTATGCTAAAATTTTCGAGCTTTCAATGGTATCTTGCACCGTTCCTTTAGTTTGGAAAAATTCCTTCGTTTTGCCTATTTTTAAAAAAGATTCCAGTAGTTTGCGACAAAACTATAGGCCTATATCTCTCACTTGTATTAGTTCCAAAGTAATGGAGAATCTTGTGTGTGATGAACTTTTGATTTACTTTAAAGATAAAAAACTGATTCATCCTGATCAATTTGGGTTTTTAAAACTAAAATCAGTAGGCTTATAGCTTTTATCTACTCTATCAGATTTTGTCACAGCAGTTGAAAATAAAAAATCAGTAGATTTAGTTTATATTGACTTTTCTAAAGCTTTCGATTCTGCTCTCTAAATCTACTTAAAGGATTTCCAAAAGCCTGTTTTGGAATTTTGAACCGAGAAAATAATTTGTACATTTTTTAACAAAGTTATTTTTTTAAAACCAAAAATAATAAGTAATTAGTAAGTAATTAGTTAAAAAGTAACAATTATTTGCTTAGATTACAATAATTTTTATTAGTTGTAAAGTAACAATCATTTTCTCGGTTCCAAAAATTACAAAGTAAATTTAAAGAGTGTAAGTCATCCTAAATTGCAAGCAAAACTTAAAGCCTTTGGGATTGATTATGAACTTTTAAGCTGGATATCTAGTTTTTTATCTAATCGTAGGCAAAAAGTTGTTTTACCTAATGATTCTTCTGGTGCTTTAGCTAAATATGTTTCATCTAATTATATAGTGGAGTTCCCCCAAAGAAGTGTGTTCCCTCCTCGTCTCTTCTTAATTTATATCAATGATCTGCCGGATTATTATATTATAATATTTTTATTGAAAGCAAGAACTGTGTTCGTGACTTGGGTATTCTTATGTCGTCTGATCTCAAATTTTCTGATCACTGCGCTCATATAGCCGCGAAAACCCAAAACCGAATTTCCGTTTTATTTCGAGCGTTTTGTACAACTAATATGTCTCATTTGCTTAAAGCTTACACTATTTTTGTGCGTCCATTGATTGAATTGGAAACTTATGTTTGGAACCCTCATTATTTAAAGGATATTGAACGCATTGAAAAAGTACAAAACATTTTTACCAAAAGGTTATATTTGAGGCGCTCATTTCCAAATGTACCTGATGAAACACGTCTTAAGGAACTAGATTTGGATAGACTTGAATCTTGCAGGTCAAGAAATGATGTTATTGTGTGTTATAAACTGCTTAACAATATGGTAGATGTACCCAGGGAAAAATTTTTGACTCTTGAAAACAATACACGTAAACGTAATAATGGGATAAAACTGAGAGAAAAACTTTGTAGATTAAACGTATATAAGTGTTTTTTTGGCAATCGTACTGCTAAACTGTGGAATACATTGCCCAAAAACATAGTTTCGTCTCAGTTTTTTTCGATTTTTCGTAACAAAATATTAGCTTTTATAAAGTAAATTTCTTTATGCTTATATTTGTTTGTATTTATAAATTCAACTGGATTCCCAGTCACAATAATTATGCTTATTGTTCATTTTTGTATTTTTTGTTGATTTTTATATCATGTATTATTGTATTTTTTTATATAACAACGTATGTGATTATTACTATTTTTGTTATATTGTAAGTGTGTTACATAACCGTAACCTTTGCAACAATAAACTTATTCTATTCTATTCTATTTAAAATTTAATATCAAACTGTATACTAACATAATAATTGATTTTAATGAAAATTTAATCTAATAAAATTTTAATTTTGACACAGATAATTAAAAATTGTTTTACAAGATCTCAAAAAGTATTATTTTCAAAAATCTATTAATATGATTCATGCATTCACAATTAAATTTGTTAAATTATAAAACAATACTTGAGTCATCGCTCCATCGCAAATCCAAATCCATAATAAAATAATAAATGACCCTGAATTTATGATTTTATTTAATAAGTTCATGATAATATATTCGATAATTTCTTTAAAAGCATAATACATAGAACAATACAAATGCTGTACAATTGTCAGTTATAGTGAATAAAAAGCCGCTGTTTAATTTTTTTTTGCGCCGACCGCCCACCTATGGGAAGCGAAACGGGAGAGTGCAAAAAAAACTCGACGAACTTTCTTCGGCGAAAAGTTTCGGAGCACTTCGGTTGGCTTTCGCCCGCGTTTAACAACAGACAAAAACCCACGCTTACTCATTTCTTATTTTAAAATATTCCCAAATTTTATAATCCTTGTCTCTTTTTATCGCACTCACCGTCATCGTCGAACAAGAAAGAACAAACAACATAGCTGGAATACAATAATAGCAAAAAATCGTATATATTAAATGCGTATGTAGTGTGGATTAGTTGTTTTTTAAAAAAGTTTTATTAAATTTGCCTGTATAGTTTTTATGAAGAATGATGACGGAAATTTAAATGTACACAAAGGTCTTAAAAAGGTTTTGAATGTAAAAGGAGGCGAGATAAAAACGGACGCTAAAAAATATTTGGAAATATCTTACGAGACACAATTTTTGAACACAAAACATAAAATACTAATTATAATACTTCATAGAATAATGCCCTATAGAATCAACTGATTCTTAATTAAAGAATTTATTAATAAAATTTACATTTTCATCCAAATTTACTCCTTCATTGCACCGCTTCAAAATATTTTTTTAATTTAAAATTAAACTTTTTTTTTAATTTAAACGGTAAAATGCAGGAGTTAAATTAACAGAAGACGTGTACACTTTATTAATAAATTTATAAATTATTAGTCAGCTTACTCTATATTGTATTCAATTTTGGTATGATAATAGCCCTTTCACATTTTTTGCTGAAAAATTGTTTTTCGTAAGAATTTTTCATGCATTTTTTTTAATGTTCGGTTTTATTCGCCTCTTTTTGCTAATATCATTTTACAAAATCCTCTTCAAGACCTTTCTGTATCTTTGGGTTTCTGTCGTAATTCTTTATTGAACATTATCCTGTTTAACCCCATATTTTAAAATAATATTTTTAATGCATTGACAAAAAAGTTTAAAATGATTTACTTTACATTTGGCTTTGCATCATTAATAGAACTTTTTACTTCAAGCTGCAAAAAAATAAATATAGAACGGGTATCATAATTAAAAATTAAGACACCATTTTACAATTATTAAAGCTAAAGTCTTCCAGGGTGAAATTAAGGGCTTAACCGCTCTCCGCCAGGAAGAAATAAACAATAAACCCATAAGCGAGAAAAATTTAAAAAAAAGTTTTCAGCTGTTATATAACCAATTATTATTTAGTTGCGTCATGTGTTTCTCTGCACGTGATATTTTCTGAAAAAACGAGTGGTTACTTTACCACTCATCTATTTTCACCCTGATAGAATTTATCTTTAATATAAAAATATATATTATAATGCTCTGCAGGGAGTTAAACTAGGTAGCCAAAAGTTTAAATTCTAAATTTAGTTTAATTGTAATAAGTAGTAAATCAGTAAGACTACTCCGAAAAACAAAGTCGGATAAGGTGTAATTTGTGTGTGATATTTTTTGAAAACCCACCATTCATTGTTTTTTTCGTTTGAAACTAAAGTGAGCTAAAATTTAGTTTGATACGGTTAAAAGGGCCAAAATAGTTTCTTTAAACTGTTTCAGTTTTTAAATATTGATAGTTCAAAATTAAAACTCTTGTCGGTACGAAAAAACTCACACAAATCTAAGTTGATTAAGATGTCGACAGAAATATTTTCTGAATAATAAAAAAATGTAAATTTAAAAAGGTTATTTTTGAATAACAAAAAATCAACCTTATGATTCTGTAGTAAAGTTAATGTTGTGGTGCTTATTAATTTGTGTACTGATTGGATTGCTCCATGTGAAGCGGCTGCACGTTAAATTAATTTCTTCCCATATAGCTTCCATTTAGTAATATTATATTTTCGTGATTTTTACTCTGAACAGTCGTCAAATTTAACTTCAAAATTGTAAATGTTTATGTTAAAATTAGTCTAAAAATGTTTTTAATTAGTATCTATCTTGTGAATTTATCAGACCGATTTTTGTGACGCGTCTAGCTAGTACTTGTACTTCTTATACCATCCATGTGAATATCCATTTTACATTTTTTTGTAATTTTTCAGGTTTTCAAACTTCAAATGATGTTAAAAAAATTTTTTTTTCGTTTAGTTTTATATAAATTGTGTATCCGAAATAGCGTCAATTTTGTATGGATGTAGTGCTTTACCATTATTTAAAAACTTAAAACTAAGATCTTCAGTTCAAAACTTAACATTGATCTAAACCGGTTTTTATTCAGTATTTCTCTAGTAAATTTCGAAAACTATTTGTTGTGGGGCGTTAAGTATAACGATAAACAAATGCGCGGTAATCAACTTTTGGCAATCAAAATTCCTAGAATATACAATAAATATAAACAATATTTTTTACATTTAACTTAAATATAAAGTCATGTAATTCAATCAAACAAAAGGATATAAACCATATTTCAAGACAGAAAACTTTATTTATCCAAACCTAAGTCTAAAATTGAATCAAGCTAACTTTGTCATCATATTTTTATTTTTTCTATGGTAAGTACGATCTTAAAAAATGTCGAATAACAATATATTGCTTAAAAATGGGTAAAAATGCAGTCAGTGTTATTCGCGTGTGGCCCAGGCGGGAGAACTAGGAGGCAATTAAGCCCCGTGGTAGTGATAAAAGTAGTCCAGGATTTCTTTATCTAGTCTAGTATAGTCTAGTACTAGTTAGCTCCAACGTTAACTACTGTAGTATAGTACTAGTTAAAGGCCAAAAATTTTGCGTAGTCCTAGTCCTAGTCCTAGTACTACTTAGTTTTTGATTTGTTAATTAGTTCCGCAGAAATCTTAGCTAGTCCTAAACTATAGTCTATACAAAAATGATGCGGACTGGCGACAAAACTCGAACTTTTAAAGGTCATATCTCCATAACGGAGGTTAAAGTATGTGCGGGACATATATGGGAACATAGCTCAGACTCTTGGCTATCTTTTGAAAAGGTTAGGAAAAATATTTTTCGATGACGTCATCAGTACAGCCAATGCGGTGAAAAAACCTGGTCCCCCCCAAAAAAAACAAAAGTTTTTTATTAGTACGAGATAAGAAACGTCGCTTGGTATGCTTGGTATGCCGCTTGCTTAATGAGTATAACGATTTCAGTTACAAACTATGTACTCAAAGAAAGCGGCTACTTTCTACTTTAATTTGATACCTTGATCGCGTTAAGATTGGTGCAGTATTTGTCGAGTATAGCATTTTTTGTACAAAAACCCTTGATTTTTTCGCTAAAAACACAAAGTAAAGAAAACAAAGGTTGGGCAAACTTGATAAATCACTGCCGTCGTTTTGTGTTTTTAACAAAAAAGTTGCGGGTTTTTTGTACGGGAAACGCAATATTTTGACGAATAATTGCATCAATCTTAACGATCAAGGTATCAAATTAAAGTAGAAAATAGCCGCTTTCTTTGAGTGAATTTTTGTAATGTAAATCGTTACCCATTGAACAATTTGTCACTTACAGAATTGTTGAAAATAGCCATTTTAGGTGGGGGGGTCATAACTCCTGAACCACTGGATATATTTTCTTGAAAAAATTTTTGTGTGCTATTGGGGGCAGGTAATTTTTTCACAAAAAATTATCAAAATCGATGACAAAAAGTTTGACTCCGCGCCGCACCTTTAAGTAAAACCCTAATCAAACAAAACTTTATGAAAAAATATGTTCTGCAGAATCCCAAATTATATTCAATTTAAAATAAACAAATTGATATTTTTGGTTTTAAACGATTTTTAAAGAATCAAACACAAATTTAGGATTTCGTACTTCTAGAATGCGACAGCTTAAACCCAACAGTAGATCTACAAACATTGAATTTATAAAAAATATCAAGTACATAATTAAAAGTATAAACTAATTTTACCTATGGAAGGTAAAATTAACTTTAACCTAACCTATCTTAAACTATTTTTAGTGTCCGAAGAAATATCTTCTGCATAATATCATCAGCGAAAAATAATTTTCTTAAGCTTAAATTTTAAGCAGCTTTTAGAAACTTTTTTTTAGCTTTTTAAAGCTGTAGGTTCTTAGATTAATCTTTAGACCGATTAATGAATACATCTAAAATTCATTGATTGATAAACTTCGTCTGCAATAAGGCCAGGTATTCGATTTTGGAACAGGTTAAAAAAAATTAGTGAGAGTATTAAAAAAAACACGATAGTCAAAACCCTCCCATTTAAAAGGAAATTGTTCAGTGTTAAAGACTTTGACAAAGTTATGACCTTATAGAATCATTTTTAGCCAATTAGGGCTTGGAAAAATTGAAATCTTTCAACCATTGGGGATCCAATTTTTTCTCAAGCGCTTATTGACTAAAAATAACTCTAACAGCTCCTTCCACAACCATTTTCACAGAGCAAAACATATATGACGTGATCACAAATATATGACATTTTGAGGGTCCTTAAAATCCTTACGTGAATGTTTTTTTTTTGTTGTATGCGTAACTGCAAACATGATATTTTTAATTGCAAATATCTCTTTTTATAATGTGATTTAATCCTAACCTTAATTTTCTATAAGTTTATACGTTTATAGGTTTATACGTATTTAGTACGCGCAATTATTGAATACGTTTTAGTATATCAATTGCTTTTTTTCTATTGAATTTGGGAGTCGCGAATCCCAATTGTGAAAAAGTGGTATGGTAGTAGTATATATGAGCTAGCTTTTTGGTTTAATGTATTTCTGTTAAATTATTAGTAGTCTAAATCTTTATGGTTGAATTATATCTGGTTGACGCTGAAAATTAGAATGCAGACATGAGGGAACCAATTAAAATTGTGCGGTAATGACGTTTTTAGAAAAAAAAATCAGAATTTTTTTAATTCCAATTTTTCACAAAATATACAAAAATTAACCGACTTTAGTCCTTAAAAAATTTGCATTTAGGTTACAAATTAAGTAATTTGATAAATAATTATTAAAATACTGTTTGTAATCTTTGTTATTAATCCGCTTTAGTGAAAAATTTTGAATGTTTTTGTTGTTAAATAGTCGATTCGATACTGCAAATATCGCGGTCAGCTAGATTTTATTTGCTTATAGTTTCTCGATGCAGATAAATTCAATGTAATGTCAATGTGTCTGTCTATTGCTTATAATTCAATAAACAATACAAAATAAAAAAATAAGATAGTTCTGTATCTTAAATAAAATAAAAATACAATACAAAGGCGGATACACTCTAGTTTTAAAAAGTATTCCTAAAATTTTTAAGTCGCACCCAAAACAAATTTTACAAAGCTTTTAAAAAAACAAGTTTTATTCCGTGCATAAGATTTTGCAGATGAATTATAAAAAGCGCAATGTAAAAACGAGCAGTTTTTTTAACGGTGTGTGGAAGTTTTGTTTTTTACAATTTGTCTTTAAACCTTTCGGTTTTTTTAAACTCCACCTTTAGGTGCGATTTTAAGAATGTATTTTCAAAATATCTCCAACAAAAAAGGTTGTCTCAAAAATAAAAAAAAATGATTAAAATAAATAAAATCAGCATTAAATAAGAGGGGGATCTTTTAAATATATGATCTCTGAAGCGGGGTTTGCTTTTTTGCTTTGTTTTTTGTTTTCCGTCTTTGCTTTTCTTTCTTTGTGCTTTCTCAAAAAGAAATGGACTTCAACAAAAAAACAGCATGTTGGGAACTTTTATGAAACAGCGCCCAGGATAAAGTTTTGTCTGATTTTTGGTTTGGTTTAGACTTTGAAAAAAGTGACATTTTTAATATTCACGAAAGGTTTTAGTGTTGCCTTGAGAGTTTTCGAATTGAAAAAATGTTTGTTTCAAAGTAAAGACAAATTCTATTAAAACACGTTTATTTCAATGTTTCGATCATACAAAACAGATTATCATCAGGGATTTTAACGTACTTACGTTAAAATATTTGTTTTAACCACAAAAGGACGTCTTTTCTTTTGAAAGCTTTTAACCAGCAAAAACCTTAAAAAAATTTGTTTTGGATGTGCATTGCCGGCAAATCTACCTTTAGCCGCGCCTTAGCTTTAGTACTTAAGGTCCAAAAATCGTTTAGCCTTAGCTTTAGTACTAAGCCCAAAAAAGGCTTAGTACTAAAGCATTTTAGCCTTAGCTTTTGCCAAACTGACAAATATGGGCATGTTCCTAGAAATTGCCTTAAAAGGGATAATTTTTAAAATTATTTTTTTAAGGTAATTTTTAGTATTGCACTGTTAAGTTTACAGTAAAAATTCTAGTTTACAGTAAAGACGTTTTTTAACGTTTATTGCATCAGGTCTTAGTTTTATATTTTAAAAATGATATTTTTAGACTTAATTTTACAGTTTGAAGTTGCTCTTGTCACTAAAGTATTGCAGCTTTAACTTTAAATGTAAATATAATTGTTAACTATCAGGAATATTTTTCGTAAAATGAATATCTAAAGCAACAAAACATTTAACCAAATTTTTTATCTAAAAAAAAGCTAACTGCATAATAAAATTTATAAAATGCCCATATGAAATAGTAAAAATGAGATTATTTAATATTAAACACTTATAAACTCAAAAAAATACTCCAAAAAAGCAAAAAAATTCAGTCTTTTCCAATGCTTCTTTTTCAAAAAATTTCCAAAAATTTTAAACGAAAATAAAAAAAAAACAAAAAAAAACAAAACCTCATACTCACAGCACTTTGAAACCAAAAGTCGCTTTAATTGTTTTAATTAGCACTATTGTTCAAAAAACTCACTTATGTTACTTTTAAAATAAAAATATAATATATTCAACTTTAGGCGAGCATAGGTTGGCAGCTATGTAATAGGTGGAGAGTTTGGGCGGTTGGTTACCCGGGGTAAATTGCATTCTAAATTTTTAATTCTGGAAGGAAAGTCCTAAGGGGTCCTTTGGTACTCGCTGGCTTTTTAGTGGGGTAGATCCTGGATAGAAAATTTTGAAATCTTGAAGAGGGTCAGTGTGTGTGTGTGTGAGTCTGGTTTCAAAAACAATATATTTTGGAGGTGTCAGATTTAAAATTCTGGAGGGGAGTCAGGTTAAAAAAATTGAAAATTTTCTGAGCAAATCATTAAATAAAAGTTTATCATCGTAAAATTTATCTTGACTTTAAGGTTTTACTTAGGCTTAGGAAAAAATTTTGATCCATTGCTTAAGTCGCTAAAATACGAGTAACTTGTTTTTTTAAAAAAAGTATGTTTATAAAATTGCATCCAAAAGACGAGTTTTCCGAAGACGAGATGTTTAAAAGAACAACTTTCCGAAGACAAGATGTAGAAAACGAGATGTTGAAAGACGCAATATTGGAGACGAAATTTTTGGGAACCCTCCCCGTTATGGTGATTGGGAAAACTTAGATCCTGGAGTTCCTTGGCAGAGGGCGTCAAAATTAAACAGCCTAAACAAAAATCTAACCCTAAGCCTAAGCCTAAGCCTAGAAATCGGTCGGTGTCGGTGTACTTTCCAGTTTGCTTCGAAATGACGCCACTCAAAGGTAAGGATCTAAGGACTTCAGGATCTAAGTTCCCGTTACCGTTATGATTATGGTAACCAGCTTCTCGTCTATGTTAACAGTAGTCATTTCTTATTAGCATGGTGTTATTTTGATATGGACTGTTTACTAATGATTTCTGTTGTGTTGATAACGAAATTTTTGTTTTTTGTTTTTTTTTTGGTTTTGTGTTTTTTTTTTTTTTTTTTTTTTTTTTTTGTTTTTTTTTTTTTTTTTTTTTTTTTTTTTTTTGTTGGTTTTTTTTTTGTGTTTTTTTTTTTTTTTTTTTTTTTTTTTTTTTTTTTTTTTTTTTTTTTTTTTTTTTTTTTTTTTTTTTTTTTTTTTTTTTTTTTGTTTTTGTTTTTGTGTGTTTGTGTGTTTTTTTTTTTTTTTGTGTGTGTTTTGTTTTTGTGTGTTTTTTTTTTTTTTTTTGGGTTTTGGGTTTGTGGGTTGGTTTTTTTTTTTTGTTTTTGTTTGTTGTTTGTTTTTGTGTTGTTGTTTTTTTTTGTTTTTTTTTTTTTTTTTTTTTTTTTTTTTGCTTAGATCTGAGGGTCCTATGATCTACAGCTGTTACGTAACAATTTTTCGCAACCTAAAAAAGAAAGGGAACTTAGATCTAAGCGGCGCCCAAACACGCGACCCTTTAAAAGAGGTTGCCTATTAATAACGCAACATATTTACTATAATTTTAACGCATTATAGCCTCTTTTAGAAACTATTGAATAATTTGGCCTGACCGGATCGTGACTTTCACATCTGGCCGGAGCGGATCAAAATTCGATCCGGCCGGATCAGATATTTTACCGGATCGGATCGGATCTGGTGAATCGTAGTTTAATCATATTCATAAATCATTTTTATGTAAAATAGCTCTAACTAATTTATTATGATACTGGTATTTTGGCATAAAATATAAATTAATAAATAAAATGCATAATAACAAAAAATGTGTTGTTACTATATTGGTGGGTCTTCATAAACCCTTATTTAGTTCTCATCTTAGTCTATTTGTCACTAATCCTGTTTGGAGAAGGTGCGATTCATTAGCAACTATTTTTTCAAAAAATTAAAATATGATGGGCGATCATAATTAAACCTTATGCGTTTTTTCAAAACTAACTAACAACTTATTGTTAAAATACTAATCAACGGGTCTTCCATCTTCATATTATAAAAAACCTTAATAAGCATTTGACTCATCTCATAATTTTGATTTGTATGCTCTTTGTAAGTTTATAGTAATAAATTGTACAGTATGCAAATATTTGTTAGTTATGCAAATTTTTGTACCATATTATCATTTCCTTTGTTTGCATTTTCCCACACACTCATTGTGGCTAAACAAACAAAGCAATGATGGTCAGCTTATCTGTCTTGTCCAGCTTTTTCACCAACTTTGCATTGTGGAATCCATTGTTAAAAATTAAAAACACTTTAATTTTATAATTACTGTGCTATATACATGATTTTTCCTTTTGATTACCATTAGAGTAGTCAGTATTTGTAAACGATAGGATTCCCATACGCGTCCCAAAATTCGATTTGACCGACCCTGAAGCAAAATACACTTATAAAACATCTTTATACCCTAAATCGAACCCGTAGACTTGATTTTTGTAGTTATTTTTGAGATTTAAGCTTTTCATTAAGAGTTATGAGCCGATTTATACCAAAAAAATGACCTTTTAACAGACCTGTGCACGGTCTGAAAATGCCCCCCCCGTTTTATTGGAGGATTTGCCCCCCCCCGTTTTATTGCCCCCCCCGCCAAAAAATGAAAAAGTACCCTAAAAATATGACGCCATTTTTGACCTATGATGACGCCATCATCGCGAATTTTGTGCAGTTTTTAGCCTATTTCAATGTATTTTAAGCCATTTTAGACCTATTTTTACCTTATTTCCGCTTTTTTTGTCCCTTTTTTCCCCTTTTCCCTTCTTTTTTCTCTGTTTTTCTCTTTTTTTTCTTTCCCCTCTGCGTGCCCCCCTCCCGTTTTATTGCCCCCCCCCCGTTTCAAAAAAGTTGGCTCCCCGTCCCCTTTTTGGTTTCCCCCCCGTTTTAACCCCGGGGGGGGGGGGGGGGGCAGTGCACAGGTCTGTTTACTTTTTAGAATATATATTTTATGTTATTAAGAAAATTTTTTTATTAAGCCTCCAATCAAACTAATATTATTTTTTTTGTATTACTAAGTGTCTGCCAGTTATAAATATATTTTTATTGTTTTTATGGTAGCTACCAATGTTTTATAATAACAGTTTAAATACCCACCAAAACTTAGTTCTGAAAAAATTTGCATTCATGAAAAACAACTTATTTTAATAAACATCAATTATATTTCTTTTTTTTGTTTTTTAGGTTTTGCTTAGGCTTAGGAATAATAAATCGGTAAAAAAACTGAGTTTAAATCCGCGTTTAAAGCTAAACAAATTTTGTTGTCCATGTTTTTGGTGGTCCATGTCACTTTTAAATTTTTAGTTTTTTCTACATTTTTTGAGTTCTTTAGACTTCTACCATTGTCAAAACATAGTTTTTAATTTAATTTGTTTGTTAAAATTTTTTTTAATTAACATCATAAATTGCATATGCCAAAAAAGGTCATTTTTTGGGTATAAATTGGTTCATATCTTTTTTAGATAAGCGCAAATCTCAAAAATAACCACAAAAATTGAAGTCTACGAGTCTGATTTAGTGTACAAAGGTGTTTTATAAGTGTTTTTCATTATGATATCAGTCAAATCAAATTTTGGGACGCGTGTGGGAATCGTACCTTTGTAAACACCATTAGTGTGTTTAGCTGTATTTTTCATTTCTGATTACCATTGAAGTAGTCAGAATATTTAAGCACCATTAGTGTTGTTTTTTAGTTTGTGATTACAGATAGAATAATCAGTTTATGATTACAGATAAAACATAGAGCAATCAGTTCATGTTAACACCAATAGTGTGGTTATCATTATATTCATTTTTGAGAAAAAAATGGTAGTCAACAACATATCTTTGCACCATTGGTGTGTTTTGATATGATATTAGTTTCTGATTACAGGAAAAGTAATCAGTACATGTTAACACCATTACTGTGTTTATTAAACAAAAAAAGCTACCACTAAAAATATTTCTTAGTTTTAATACTTAATGAACTTCTAGTTTTTAGCACGTAAACACCGTCAGTGTGTTTTGCTTGCAGTTCTAGTTCTTTTATTTATGATGATTTAACTGATTATTATTGATCTTTACTATATATTAAATAAAAGTTCTTAAATCACATGATGCAATCACAAAGATTTGGCATTTTTTTTAACTCATTAATATAATGAGCAGTCATTTTATTGAAAAGAACTGTTAGTACTTTGCACCCGAAGAAGATTTTGGTCAAAACAAAATGTTGTTTAAGTCATTTTATTTTGTAAGCGGTATTTTGTTGCGCTGTTAGCTCCTATGATTAAAAGTGCCATCGTTTTAGAATTATTTTAAAATAATAATAAATTAACAATAATAGGATTTTTATCAAATTTTCTCTATTTTATCATAATATAATTTGTATTTATTATAATATCCAGCAGGTAATATTTAATAATAATAATAATATATCATAAATAAATAGAATAATAAAACTTTATATTAAATATAATATATTATTTATAATCATACATGGGCACGGGGGGGGGGTTAACCCCCCAAATTCTGAGAAGAGGGGTTTAACCCCCCTCCACTCAGAAGTGGGGGGGGGGAGAAAAGGTTAACCCCCCAATTTTGGAAAAATGAAGAAAAAAATGTCTTTAAAATGACTTCTAACTGCCTCCAAACTTAAGTTTTGAGGTCAAAATGAATGTTTTAAGCAATAAAAAGCTCAAAAATGCAATTAAAAGGGCTTTTTGACCTAAAATTAGCGTTTTTTACCTATTTTTCCTTCAAAATCGAAAAACAATATGGGTAGAATGCACTCCAGAAAAAATGATATGGGTCTTTTGCATTTCTCGGATTTTAACCCCCCCAATTTGGGGTTTAACCCCCCCCACTCAGGACCAACTTGCCGATGTGTGTTTATAATTGTACAACTTTTATTATGTCTGGTTAACCCTTAATGGTCCTGTAACTGTTTTAATTGTAAATTTATCTTAGAAAATAATGCTATTTACATTTCATAATATGAAGTGATATTCCCAGCTGCTGTGTCATTGGTTTATTGGATTTACCAAAATTTAACACCCCCCTTTAATTTTATTTGATGTTTAGTCTATTTCATTGGTTGATTGTGTATTGATGTTTAGACAAAGGACTTCTTGATAAGGGTAAGTGCGACTCATCAGCAAGGTTTTGCTTCACAAATAATATTAAAGCAATGTATAATTTTTTAGTTTATAAATCTAACAAAAATAAAGCAAAAAATTATAATAATTGACATTGACATGAAAAAAATCTGACATTTACTAGATCTAAAAAAAATCCAGCCAAATTGGATTGAATCAAAAAATGGCCGAATTTATTGGATTAGATATCCGGTTGGGCCGTATTTGTAGGTAACCACCTACATTTGTAGGTACTCCACATTTGTAGGTACTCTACACCACATTTGTAGGTACTCCAAATAAAAAAATACTTATGCTTAATAATACTTACAAATACTTCAAAATACTTAATACTTACAAATACTTCAAAATACTGTAAAAAAGACATTAAAAAAGGGTAAACTTTTTTTCACTTAGCGCTAAGTGATTTTTTTTGCTGTTATTTGCATTTTTTTTAAAGTTAAACTTTAAAAACTTTAGGTTTAAAAAGGTATAACATTAAAAATCGTGCAACAGCACAAAAAAATTTCAAAAAATTTCTTTAAAATTCATTTGAAATATCACTTAAAAGTTATAAAAAGGTATATAAATGTTGAGCGCTGAGCAGAACAAGGCGCAAGAAAAATTTTAAAAATTGTTCTCTTAGGACCTCCAAATTTTTACCTCTACCAGCCTAAAGGGGGGCTACTACTACAACCCCCACCATAACCCCCCTGGTTGGTTACGCCCTTTCCTGTATCCATAGGTGGGCAGCCTCCTGGATCTAAATTTTAGGGGGGGCTGTGCTGTGCTGTCGGCTATAATCAGGATATTTGGTGGGTTAGTATAATCCCTCTCAACACTTTTGCCTACCTATGCCTGTATCATGTCTTTTTATCCTCCTCCCCCCTAAAATAATTTTTTTTGTATCCTATCTTACTATCCCTCCATCAGCAAAGCCTACCACTATTGCCTACCACTACCACTACAGCAAAGCCTTCTACCCTATTGCGCAGTTGATTACCTTGCATTTAACTGCCGCACATGCGTTGCATTTAAGAAGACGTTAGAACTCTCTGCCAAAATAGTATAAACTTCCCAAAATAAATAAACTCCATAAAATATAAAAAAAGCGTTTCCAATTTTTTTATTCTTCTTTGTCATTTTAAAATAATTGGCATTCCTTTACATTAAATTATGTCATTGTCTGTCAAATCCCCCTCTCATAATTTTAGTCTAATAAAAATTTTTTTTTGTGTTTACTCATGTTACATTGGCCACACTTCTCACAAATCCCGCGATGTGGGTGGGGCTTTTAGCCAAAAAATTATAGTAATCAAATGTTCTTCTGGTCAGTTATGCATCATAGTTCAACTAAACTCAATCTCATCACATTAACCAGAGAACGGTGTTGATTTTCTAGGTTTTTTGGATGGTAAGACAGGGCTTAAATTCTGTAGCCGGCCCGCATTAACAAAAACAAAAAAAAATATTAATTAATTTAAAAACGCAACTGTTGTTTTGGCTGACACATAGTGGTAGTAAAAAATAAGCTTAAAATAAATCTAGATTTTTCCTAAGCCAAAGCAAAACCTAAAATCAAACAAATAATTCTATGGTTTGTTCTTTAATAAAAATTAAAACCTCTTAAATTCCTAAGCCTAGAAAAACCTTTTCTATTTCCTAAGCCTAGAAAACATAAATTCATAATATGAATTTAAACCATCCAATATATGTAATGGGTTGTTCTTTAAAGAAAACATCTGAGCCTAAGCAAAATCATTTTAAAAAATTTAAAAAAAATCAATTTAAATGCTTTTAAATTATGATGTTGTTTTGTTTACTGTTTTTAATTATATATCCTAGAAAGAATAATGTTTTTTGTCAAATAATTTTTTCTGAAGTATGTTCAAAAACAAACAAAATATTGTAATAAATTCCCCGCCCCCATATACCCAACATGTCGGTGTTAAAAAAAACCCCTTTCAAATAAAATTCTAGATGTGCACATCATAGGTGAGTACGGTCAGGGAAGCTAGGGGGGTGGTTACCCAGGGTAAATCGAATTTTAAATTCTAGAAGGGGGGTTCCAGGGGGGTTCGGACCCCC
Organism: Microlaimidae sp. YZB2_3; assembly: GCA_030248175.1. Lineage (NCBI taxonomy): Eukaryota > Metazoa > Nematoda > Chromadorea > Desmodorida > Microlaimidae > Microlaimidae sp. YZB2_3. Next base: position 38,819 of record JASAMX010030791.1, on the reverse strand, counting down.
CCTAGCTTTTTAGGGGGGTCGACCTGGGGTGTGAAATTTTGAAATCTAGAGGGGGGTCAGGTGAGGTCCGGTGTCCAAATCAAAACAGCTTTAAACCATAATAACTTTAATATTTGTTCTTTTTATAGGATAATACTACATTTTTTGAATAAAAACCATATTCATGTATAAAAAGGGTGTAAAAGCATGAATATGTGATGAAAATTCACGTTTTTGGATGAAAATTTAGTATAAAAAGGTACCTAAAATTTTCCCGAGGAGGGGTCTGAACTCTGATTTCAAAATCTAGAGGGGGGTCAGGGGTAAAAAATTCGGAAATTTGGGGGTGGAGGGCCCCCTAGATTTTCGTCTAGGGCGGGTCCCAAAATTTCGAGGCTAGGGGGGGGGTGGACCCCATTCTGCCCCCTCCCCTTTCTCACCTATGGTGCACATGATGACCTGAAGGGACATAATCAAGTGTTGCCATTGCCATAATATTTTTCATTACTTTATATAGGTATTCATGTGCGATATTTCATCTGTTAAGGTCAAACGTTTATTATTTTAATTACAGTAAAAATTACCAGAAATGCCAGCTTTAACAGTGTTTGGACGTCGATGGGGGTTTGCAAGTGACGATTTGGTGTTTCCAGAGATTACAGAAGGTTTGGCAAGATTTTTTTGGTATGTTAACGTTGATCCTTTAATCGGTTTGAAAAATGGTTCAAGATAAAAGAGGCGATTTCAGCGGGTGAAAAAAAATCGCGCGGCTGTATTTCCTGTGAAGTATTTCCACCATACGTGGGCACGGAGGGGGTTGGGGGGTTTATCCCCAAATCCCGAGATGGGAAGTTTAACTCGTCCCCCACTCAGGAGTCGGGGGAAAGGAGGGTAAAAAGTTAACCCCTTCGCTCCCCAAATTTAGGAAAACATGAGGAAAAAATGTCTTTTAACTGCCTCCAAACTTAAGTTTAGAGATCAAAATAAGTGTTTTAAGCAATAAAAAACTTCAAAATGCTATAAAAATGGCTTTTTGACCTAAAATTAGCGTTTTTTTAACCTATTTTTCCTTTGAAATCAAAAACAATAGATAAAATGCACTCCAGAAAAAAACGATATGAGTAAAATACGTTTCTCCAATTTTAATCCTTCCCCCCTAATTCCCGGTTTCCTCCCCCATCTCCCCACCCCACCCAGGACCAACTTGCCCAGACCTGTGCACGGTCTGGAAATGCCCCCCCGTTTTATTGTTTTATTGCCCCCCGCCAAAAAATAAAAAAGTACCCTAAAATTATGACGCCATTTTTGACCTATGATGACGCCATCATCGCAAATTTTTTGCAGTTTATAGCCTATTTCAATGCATACATGGGCAAGTTGGTCCGGAGTGGGGGGGGGTTAAACCCCAAATTAGGGGAGGGGTTAAAATTCGAGAAACGCAAAATACCCATATCGTTTTTTTTCTGGAGTGGATTTTACCCATATAGTTTTTCGATTTTGAAGGAAAAATAGGTTAAAAACACTAATTTTAGGTCAAAAAGCCCTTTTTATTGCATTTTTGAGCTTTTTATAGCTTAAAACATTCATTTTGACCTCAAAACTTAAGTTTGGAGGCAGTTAGAAGTCATTTTAAAGACATTTTTTTTCTTCATTTTTCCAAAATTGGGGGGGGGGGGTTAACTTTTTCTCCCCCACACTTCTGAGTGTGGGGGGGGGTTATACCCCACTTCTCAGAATTTCGGGGGGGGGGTTAACCCCCTGTGCCCATGTATGTTTCAATGTATTTTAAGCCATTTTAGACCTATTTTTACCTTATTTCGCTTTTTTGTCCCTTTTTTCCCTTTTCCCTTCTTTTTTTCTCTTTTTTCTCCTTTTTTTCTCTTTTTTTTCTTTTCCCCCTGTTTGCCACCCCCCGTTTTATTGCCCCCCCGTTTCAAAAAAGTTGCCCCCCGTGCCCCCCCCATTTTGGAATTGCCCCCCCCGTTTTAACCCCCGGGGGGGCAGTGCACAGGTCTGTTTGCCCATGTATGATTTCCACTGAAAGTTGTTTTTGCGGCAAATATTTGCTTAGATGAACGCGGTTACTGAAGCTAATGGGTCTTTACGCCTGTTAAATGACATTTCAAATTCTAGGAGGGGGTCATAGGTGAGAAAAAGAGGGGAGGAGCAGGGTGGGGTCCACCTCCCTAGCCTCGAAATTTTAGAACCCCCCAAACAAAAATCTAGGGGCCCCTCTCCCCCAAATTTCTGACTTTTTTACCCCTGTTTCCTCTGGAATTTAAAATCTGACCCCCCTTCCCCCTCGGAAAAAATTTAGGTACTTTTTTATACTAAATTTTCTTCCAAAAACGTGAATTTTTAACACATATTTGTGTTTTTACACCTGAATATTGCTTTTTATTCAATTGCATTTTACCCATATAGTTTTTCGATTTTAAAGAAAAAAATTAGTAAAAAACGTTAATTTTAGGTCAAAAAGCCCTTTTTATAGCATTTTTGAGCTTTTTACTGTGTAAATCTCAGACCTGTGCACGGTTTGGAAATGCCCCCTCCCGTTTTATTGGATGATTTGCCCCCCCCCCGTTTTATTGCTCCCCCCGCCAAAAAATGAAAAAGTACCCTAAAACTATGACGACATTTTTGACCTATGATGACGCTATCATCGCAGTTTTTTGCAGTTTTTAGCCTATTTCAATGTATTTTAAGACATTTCAGACCTATTTTTACCTTAGTTTCGCTTTTTTTGCTCCTTTTTTCTCTTTTCCCTTTTTTCCTCTTTTTTTCTCTTTTTTCTTCTTTCCCTCTGCTTGCCCCCCCGTTTTATTACCCCCCCCCCCCCCGTTTCCAAAAAGTTGCCCCCCGTGCCCCCAATTTTGGAATTGTCCCCCCCCGTTTAAACTCCGGGGGGAGGGGCAGTGCACAGGTCTGAAACCTTTTATTTTGACCTCAAAACTTAAGTTTTAAAGCAGTTAGAAGTCATTTTAAAAACATTTTTTTCTTTATTTTTTCAATATGGGGGGTTTAACCTTTTCTCTCCCCCCCTACTTCTCAGTGGGGGGGGGGGTTAAACCCCCCTTCTCAGAATTTGGGGGAGGGGGTTAACTCCCCTCCAACCCCCTGTGCCCATGTATGCCCCCTCCAACCTAAAATTTAGGGGAACCCCGGACGGACACCCCTCCCTAAAATTTGATGGGTCCCAGTTCTGAAAACACTAAAAATGGGCTATTTAAAATATAACCCAAAAATTTGTAAGACACCCCCCAATTTCGGGGTTCAAATATACCCCCCAAAATCTGGGAGGCCACCCACCTATGGTCAAGGGTAAAAAATTCGAAAATTTGAGAGGAGGGGGAGATGGACTCCACCCTACCCCCTCTTTCTTGTTCATCTATGAATATTTCCACGAAAAAATTTTTTCCGCTGAGTTTATTTCTTATATCTAAATGCAAAGTTAGCAGACACAACACGCAAATTTTTTTTAAAAATATATGATTATCAGAATTGTGCACTGCCCCTCCGTGAGGTTTTTTGGGGAAGAGCATGGGGGGCAAATTTTTCGTAACAGAGAGGCAATAAAATGAGGATAGGACACTCAAGGGAAAAAAGGAGAAAAAGAGATAAAAAAAAAGACAAAAAGATAAAATTGAAGTAAAAACAGGTTTAAAAGGGTGTAACTTGCGTTAAAAAAAGGGTAAAAACTGCAAAAATTTCTAAAAAATAGTATAAAAATGGCGCATTATTAGATAAGTTTTTTTGAGCTAAGAAATAGGCACAGTCACTAAGAAAGCGGGAGCGGGGCATTTACAGACCGTGCACAGGTCAGGCTGGATTTTAAAACTTAAGCTCTACTAAATGACTGTAATTACATTATTTTTTTTTGGAAATAGTAAACTAAACCACCATTCATCTAGACATAGCTTTATTTTGGGATCTAATTCAAGAAACCAAAGATCTTTTTTAAAAACTGATTATAAAATGTATTCAATTGATAACTAAAGAAAAGAAATAACATGACAATGATGCTTTTGTTTAGGTTTATGGTACTGCTATTGGTTTATATTCTCCACTCAGACCCTAAAGCTTGCAATACAGCAGCCCTTCTTCAGGTGACGTATCACCTATATTCATGTAAAAAAACCGTAGATAGCGAAAAATTTACTCGATTCCTAATAAAATTTCCTCTTAAAATGGCAAAAATTAAGGGATTGGATGGTTGTATCTTTATTATTTAATCCAAATAATTTTGGGACGCATTGGCGAAATCACACTGGAAAAACTGTTGTTTTTGATGGTTGTAGTTTGTACAATAACACACGTGACGTGAATAGTAGATACGTCATCTGTCAAAAAAGACGTTTATTTTGGTAATGCTGATCTGCAATGCATTACTGGTCCTGTGCTGTATTGTCATCGCCTACATTAGCAGTCAAGGCACCATACTTAACGCAGCTCCTAGACAGAAAATCAACCCATTTATTTATATTAGATGTGTACTATTTCTTTTTGAGGTATTTTTTTCGTTTTTGTACACAGACTTACACAGTTGATTCCATAGGTCACCGACCTTCGACGGCTCAGGGGGGGGGGTCCACACCCCGGGGTGTGGAGGTTTTTGACCTCCAGGGGGGGGGGTCACACCCCGGGGTGTTTTTTTTTTAAAAAAAGCAGGGGGGGGGTCACACCCCGGGTACCATTTTTTTGACCAAAATTGACAATTTTTTGATGAAATTTGACCATTTTTTAAGCATTTTTTGGGATTGTCTAGTGAGGGGGGGTGGTCAAAAATGGGCCTTAAGGGGGGGTTCAAGGGGTCGATGGGGGGGGGGGGGAGGGGTCAAAAATGGGCCTTAGGGGGGGATAGGTCTCAGAGGCCGTAGGGCGGGGGTGACCCCCCCCTACACCCCCCCCCTTCGGTGACCTATGGTTGATTCGTAAATGTGTAAAACAAGTAGTTTATTAAAATAAAAATAGATTTAGGGATCTATACATTGATAATTGAAAGTTATACATTGATAATTGAAAGTTTAGTGGAACACAATTATCATACAACATAAGCATGGACTGGCAAGCTAGGGGGTGGCTACCCCGGGTAAATGGCCCTTTGAAAGCTAGGAGGGGGGTCCAGGGGGGTTTCAGTACCCCCCTAGCTTTTTAGGGGGGTAGACCAGGTGAAATCCAGAGGGGCGTCAGAGGGGGTCCGGTTTCCAAACAAAGTTATCAGGTAGATTAAATTATTAATTTAATTTTTTTAGCACTAAAATAGAATTTTATAAACTAAAATAGGCTATTTATGTATAAAAAAGTACAATAATAAAACCGTGTTTGTGACAGTAAATTTTGACCTTTATAATTATTTATACCCAAAATTTGTCTCGGAAGGGGGGGGGGGGGGGGCGGAAGGGCATACATGGGCATGAGGAGGAGGGAAGTGGGGGGTTAACCCCTTCACAAATTCTGAGAAGGGGGTTTAATCCCCCACTCAAAAGTGGGAAGGGAAAGAAAAGGTTCACCCCCCAATTTTGGAAAAATGAAGAAAAAAGTCTTTAAAATGACTTCTAACTGTCTTTAAACTTAAGTTTTGAGGTCAAAATGAATGTTTTAAGCAATAAAAAGCTCAAAAATGCTATAAAAAGGGCTTTTTGACCTAAAATTAGCGTTTTTTTACCTATTTTTTCTTCAAAATTGAAAAAAAATACGGGTAAAATGCACCCCAGAAAAAAAAAACGATATGGGTATTTTGCGCTCGGATTTTAACCCCCCCTAATTTGGGGTTTACCCCCCTCCCCCCGACTCCGGACCAACTTGCCCATGTATGCGGGAGGGGGTCAATTTAGAATTCCAGAGATGGGGGGGGGTAGGGTGTCAAAATTAAAAAAAATTGGGAGGAGGGGTCCCTAGATTTTTTTCTAGGGGAGGGGTCCGAAATTTCCAGGCTAGGGGGTGGACCCCACCCTACCCCCCTATGCTCATGTATGACAATCAGTGGAGTGCCCAGGGGGAGGCAAGCAGGCCGCCCCCCCCCCCAAAATCCGGCGAAGCCGGATTTTTTCGTAAGGGGGGACCCTTACGTTTTTAAAATTTTGGGAGAGAAAAATTTTTTTTAATATTAATACAGAAACTTTCCTGATGCCTTCCAAAAGCATAATAGTCAAAAAACCAAAATTTCTCTTTTGAGTAGTGTAAATTGACAATTTATCTTACTTTTTTATTTCAAATCAGTTATCCCGTTCAGTAGTTAAGGCATACATGTTTAATAAAAATACCATAAACACTATTATCCTTTTATTAACGTTTTAAACACATGTTTTAAATGTATAAGTATAAAAAACCTTAAATTTTGTAATAAGTATCATCTGGAATTAAAATTTCTAGTGTATCTTAGCGTGTTAAATTAAAAATTTTCTCCCCTGGGGAGCATTCTGTCCCCTGTACCCCCTGACAAGGGGCTTTGCCCCTTGACCCCGCTGGGGGCTCTCGCCCCCCAGACCCCCCATTTCTGAAGGGCTGCCGCCCCCCAGACCCCCTTCAGGGTTAGTATTTACCTCCCCCCCAGACCGCCCCCCCCGAAATGAAATCCTGGGCACGCCACTGATGACAATTATAGGGTGTGTTAAAAATCCTGAAACAAGTATCAAATCTTGGGTTGCATAATAAAAAATATGAGTGTTTTATGGTTTTTCAAAGACGAATTTTACCCTATTTTCAAGATTTACATAAAATTAACTTCATTCTTATCGTATTGTTTGGTTCTTATCCTAGATGATCAATCTATCCTAGCTTAAAGGGGGATGTTAATTCCCTGTAAAGGCCGACTAAGAGTTTACCCCGAGAGTTAACTATTCAAATTTTTTTGGAATTAAAAAAAATATTAATTAACGCTAATTTTTAAGTCAAAAATGTTTTTTATTGCATTTTTATTTTTTATTGTTTAAAACACTTATTTTGACCTTAAATTTTTAAATTTGGAGGTAGTTAAAAGTCATTTTAAGGCAATTTTCTTCCATTTTAGAAAATTGCGGCAGAATGAGTAACCCTACCAACCAAGTAAGTACTATACCCCTTCTTTTTCGTTGCAGGGAGGTATTGTCTAAACCCATTCCCGAAATTTCGCAGAAGAGTTAACTTCTTCATAGGTGAAAATAGACTGAAAAGTTAAGTTGGGTTTCTCGGGTAAATGTCCCTTTTAAAGCTAGCAGGAGGAGGGCGAAGGGAGAGAGGGGTGTGTCCTAGCTTTCTATTGGGGTCGACCCAAGCTAGACCAATTGAAAATGTAAAGGAGAGGAGCGTCAGGTCAGTGGGGTCTGGTTTTCAAATTATTAACTTAAGTTTTTTAGTACCTACTAATATAAAATTTTATACTACTGATTGTATATTAAAATAGACATAGACTATTTATTATTATTATAACTCAAAAACATTTTATAATACTTAAAAATGACAGTTTTTTTTCTTCATTTGTCTGCGGGAGTATTAAAAAAATGCTTGCTAACATCAACATGTAATGTTTTAGGTTGTATGGAACATTATGGGCAGTATTTGGGTGTCAGAAAAAGTGGAAAACTGTGATCAATCTGTTGTCATAGCAGTGAAATTTGTAGTCATTATTTGTTGGTTCCTAATACTTGGATGTATAGTTGGCGTTTGGTTGGTTTTCGATCCACTAGGGCACATTCACAAAGGTAAACAATTATCAACATTGTTGTATTCTGTTATAAAATACAATAAAAAGTTAAACTGTAAAAGTTTGTAGAAGCTCATTATGAATTTCCATAAAATAATAATAAAAGTCAATTTTTATTTGCAAGCGGGTAGACATAAACGTGCAAACCGTGCCCCGGATATTAGTGATTGTGCCCCCTTGTTTTAATGCCCCCCGGTCGAAATGAAAAACTTAAACTACCCAAAAATTATAGCGCCATTTTTGACATATGACGTTTTTTGCTGTTTTTAGCCTATTTTAATGCATTTTAAGTCATTTTAGACATATTTTTACTTAAATTTCGCTTTTTGTCCCTTTTTTTTCCTTCTTTTCTGGTTTTTTTTTCCTTTTTCCTTTGCTTGCCCTCTCCCATTTTATTGCCCCCCGTGCCACCCCCTATTTCGGAATTGTCTCCCAATAAACCCGGGGGGCAGTGCACAGGTCTGACGTCTGTTTGCTCTTGTGCCGTGTAAATACAAGAATTTTTTTTCTAATGAATCATTTTAGTTTGAAATATCATATAAAAAACAGAATGGTGTATATTTTGATAGAGTCAAATTTTTTTGCCCTGCAAGTGCAACTGCAATGTTAAGTTATCCTTAATTTTTTAAAATAATTTTTCTTTGCAGCGGATATGCAGTTGAGTCGTCAGCAAGCAGAGAAGCTGTGGAAATTTCGCCTGCAGTTGGTTTTTCTATGCGTGACTCGGGATGATAACGCCACGGCCGCCTTTGAAGACGTGGCCGCACTCATTGCGGACTTTTTCAAGCACGAGGACCTCGTCCTCTCCGACATCTGGGCCGGGCTCTTGCTCTTGGTAAGCGCCACTGAAACGACAAAACCACATAAAATTACCTATTTTTCTAAAATTTTATTATTCACATAATAAGCTATTTAAATCTAACGCTATCGGGATTAATTAAGAAAAAAGAAAGCTGTTTATTATAACAAAACAAATTAATGCCATCCATAGATGAACACGGTCAAAAAGCTAGGGGGGTGTTTACCCCGGGTAAATGAAATTTCAAAATCTAGGGGGGGTCGACCCGGGGTGGAAGATTTTGAAACCTAGAGGGGGGTCAGGTGGGGTCCAATTTCCAAAACAAAATACTTTTAAACCATTAAAAGTTTAATAATAGTTTTTTTATAAGATAATACTACATTTTATTGAATAAAAAGCGATATTTAGGTATAAAAAGGGTGTAAAAACATGAATTTGTGTTAAAAATTCACGTTTTTGGAAGGAAATTTAGTATAAAAAAAGTACTTAAAATTTTCTCAAGAGGGGAGGGGGGGGTCAGATTTCAAAATCTAGAGGGGGTCAGGGGTAAAAAATTCGAAAATTTGGGAGGAGAGGGCCGCCTGGATTTTTTTCTAGGGGGGGGGGGGGCAAAATTTTGAGGCTAGGGGGGTGGACCCCACCCTACCCCCCTTCCTTGTTCATCTATGATGCCATCAGATCAGATTATTTAAATTGAATATAAGTATTTTGTTTTAGAACCATACATGGGCAGGTTGGTCCGAAGTGGGGGGTTAAACCCCAATTTAGGGGGGCGGGTTAAAATCCGAGAAACGCAAAATACCCATATCGTTTTTTTTCTGGAGTGCATTATATCGTTTTTCGATTTTATAGAAAAAATAGGTAAAAAACGCTAATTTTTGGTCAAAAAGCCCTTTTTATTGGATTTTTAAACTTTTTATTTCTTAAAACATTCGTTTTGACCTCAAAACTTAAGTTTGGAGGCAGTTAGAAGTCATTTTAAACACATTTTTTTCTTCATTTTTTTTTTTTCAAAATTGGGGGGAGTTAACTTTCTGAGTGGGGAGGGGGGTTAAACCCCCTTTCTCAAAATTTTGGGGGGGGGGTTAAACCCCCCAACCCCCTCCCGTGCCCATGTATGTTTAGAACCATTCCGCCTTATTTGTAGCTGTGTTCCCTCCTTTTTGGTGCCCTCAATTTAAAATAAAACAAAATATTAAAAAATATTTACCATTTCGATCTATTTTTGTGAAATTTTTGCAGTTTTTAATTTATTTTAGCGACATTTAAACAATTTTAGACCTTTTTTACTACCTTTTTTGCGCATACCCATTTTAAAAAAAATCCCCCCAACCCATTTGAAACATGCCCTTCGTCCCCGGTGTGGGGAAAATTGTATGGGTTTTAAAAAACACAGGTATTTTGTTAGGTATTTAAAATATTTTGCTTTGTTTCACCTTTCTTAAATTTTATTCACTTGTATCAATTTGACAGGGGAAAACAAATCCTAGTCCTAAAAATGGAACACTTACTAAAATTTCTAAAATTTGTGGTTGCCGCTAGTGGCCGTTATTTTTTCTGTTATTTCCCTTTCCAAAAACAAAACAAAATCTCTCTACTTATAGTTTTATCGGCAAAAAGCTTATTCCAAATCTATCGAAACCTCTGCAAACTTCCATTTACATTAACATCCGTCACACGCGCATATCTTTCCAAAATTTTTTAGGTCGCATTCTCAAGTATAAATCACACTAAAAATGGTATTAGAAATTCCGACCGCCTCAAAAAATACTTGTGGGGCTAGATATCTATGTTTTCCTTATTTTGTAATATTAATATTTTTTGTGGTTTTTACAGGTAAATGAAGAGTTAAACGTAATGTCTGAAAAAAGACGGCCAGCTATCCCAAGTATGGGGCCCGTCCCTGGCTGGATGAATGTAAAATTGGCAAGCAGAATGATGGATTTTGCCGTGGGTAAGCTTTAAACCTCGCCAACATGTTAAATCTTAAAACATGTGAAAAATAATTAGGTTTTTTTTTCACGTTTAAAATTTTCTGATATCCCCTAATACAAAAAACTTTTGTTTTTTGCCGTTGAGTTAATCTTTACAATTTTCAGGCTAAAAATAATTGCTGACGATTATAATCAATTAGTATAATTTTGGCGTACCAAATTAAAATAAAATTAATATAAAAATTAAATATATCACACATTGTTTGTTTATTATAATCTTTAAAAAACATTACTTATTTAAATTTAGTTACAAATTATTTTTAGGGGTTTACGGTTGGCCACTGTATGTCTATGACAAGTTTAGTGTTAAACGACTAACCACTCTACTGAAGCGGTTACAATGCTGCAGAGATTGCAGATGTGATCAGGTATCTACTATATTTTGATTTATTTTTGTGCGTTAATGAAGTATGCGGCAGACCTGGGCACGGTTTGAAAATTCTCCCCCCCCCCCGCCATATTGGAGGATTTGCCCCGCCCCCCGTTTTATTCCCCCCCCCCCCCCGCGGAAAAATGAAAAATTACCCTGAAATTATGACACAATTTTTGACCTATGATGACACCATCAACCAATATCATTGTTTGTTTTGCTTTCTGCAGACCTGTGCACGGTCTGGAAATGCCCCCGCTTTATTGGAGGATTTGTCCCCCCCGTTTTATTGCCCCCACCAAAAAATGAAAAAGTACCCTAAATTTATGACGCCATTTTTGACCTATTATGACCCCATCATTGAAAAATTATTGCACTTTAGCCTATTTCAATGCATTTTAAGCTATTTTAGACCTATTTTTACCTTTTTTGTCCCTTTTTTTCCTTTTTCTTTTCTTTTTTTGTCCTTTTTTTATTTTTTTCTTTCCTTTTCTAATTTTACTTTTGGTTCAGGCTAATTGGCTTTGAAATTTAGGGAAGAGAATTCGAAACCTTTTTAAATGAGTCGCCTCCGGCTTCGAGTACACTAATTTTAATTTTAAAAAGAATCAAGGGGCTCTGTTTTCTAAAACAAAACACTTTATTATGAATTTTTGTTTTTATAGGTTTACTATTTAGATACGGTTAGAATAAAAGGACTGACTGCCCTGTCTTAAAAAATCCCGTTCTGGGGAAAAATTAAGGACAAAACTTTTATTTAACACTTTTTTCTGGGGGCAAATAGGGCGTGTCAGTTTGAGGGGAGGGTTTGAAGATCCTCGTACAAAAAAAATTCAGTCCTTGTTTATGCGTTCCTTTTAAATTGTTACTTTTAAATAATTAAAAATGTGGTTTTCAGACCTGTGCAAGCCGCCTCCCTGGTAGTTTATCGGGGGGGCACGGCCAAAACGGGGGGAGGCAATTTTTTTGAAACGGGGGGCAAAAAAACGGGGGAGGCAAGCAAGGGAAAAAGAAAAAAAAGAGAAAAAGAAAAAAAGAAAAAAAGGGACAAAAAAAGCGAAAATAAGGTAAAAATAGGTCTAAAATGGCTTAAAATACATTGAAATAGGCTAAAAACTGCAAAAAATTCGCGATGATGGCGTCATCATAGGTTAAAAATGACGTCATAATTTTAGGGTACTTTTTCATTTTTTTGGCGGGGGGGGGGCAATAAAACGGGGGGAGCAAATCCTCCAATAAAACGGGGAGCATTTCCAGACCGTGCACAGGTCTGGGTTTTGGAGAGTTAGTTAGTCCCTAAAATTTTTTTTAATATTGTATACTTTTATTATCCAAAGACTTTCTCAATCGCGTAAAGTGATTCAAATTTTGGCAGGTATTGGTAATGCGAGACAACTGCTGCATGTGCAACACGGCGGCCTTTCTTTTGCAGACGGGGCTGAGCGAAGCGGAATTGTTCCACGTCAACTTTCAGAATCAAATTTACGAGAGCCCCTTCGTCGTCTGCGCCGACCCACGCACCCGCTCTATCGTGGTCGCCATACGAGGATCGATGTCTCTTAAAGATGTGGTAGGTTTCTTTTTGCCCCCTACATGGGCATAGAGAGTTGATTGTGTGCGAGCTTTCGTCTTATTATAAACTTTTTTTATTTACTGTTTTTTTTTATTAGATACGTTTTTAGCGTAGATACTTCTTAATATAATGTTATTTTGATTTGCAGGTAACGGACCTGTGTATGACAGACGAGTGCTTAAATCTGCTTGATGACCCTGGATCACTCAGCACTACACCGAATGCCTCAACGTACAACAATCCTGATGACAACCCTTTTGCCAGTTGTATTAACGGAACTGTAAAAGTAAAAAATTTATAGCTGTTACTTTTTTAATTTTATTATTTGCTACATTGTTTGTATATCTGAATTAGTTGAAATATGTTTAAAAAAATTAGTGGAAGTCTAGCGGTTGCTTTGTTCGTGGTTTTTGTGCTATAAACTTGTCTATTGTATAATAACGTTTAATTTCTGCCTGTTATCAAAGTACAGTTTTTTTCCTGATTAGAATTTAAGGGGAGGTTAAAAGAACACTTTTGTAAATCAAACTTATGTATCGCTATCGCTCTAAACGATTCCTTTAAAACTTGATCGATCAAACTAAAGTTTGTAAATTTTTTAAGTTAAAATCCTTCCGGCTGAAATTCAGGGCGTAACCACTCACCGTCAGGAAGAAACAAAGAAAGAACGCTGAGTAAGACTAAAAATAATTAAAAAAAGTTTCTAGAGATGATTTAACCAATTATTATTAAGTTGCGTCAGGAGTTTCTCTCCCTCCACGTGATATTTTCTCGAAGAACGAGTGGTTACTTTACCACATACTCATTTACACCCTGATAGAATTCATCTTTAGACTTGGTGCCAAATACCACCATGTGAAATAATTAGTTTTTTATTAAAAATAGTCTGTTTTGGCGATATAAGAGGTTAATTCTTGAAAAGAAGTACTTTAATCTCCTTCCCCTGCCCCCTTTACTTATTTTTCCTCGTGCTCGTGCCTTTACTGCCTTGTATAAAATTAACTATTTTCCCCAAATCTGATTTAGGCAGTTAATAGCCCTGTTCTCAGATTTGGGGAAACCTCATTTCCTTGTCTATGTATGGATTTAACTAAATGAATTTTTGAATTCCAGGTGCACCGTGGTATTTTGAACAACGCCAAGTACGTGTACGGGAGTCTGATGCAGCAGCACGTGATCGAGGATATGCTTGTACTCTACCCCGACTACGACCTCGTCCTCACGGGGCACAGTCTAGGGGGTGGAGTGGCGACCGTGGTAGCCATGCTCCTCCGCCGCCATTATCCGGCCCTCCGCTGTTTCGCCTTCTCACCGCCTGGATGTGTGGTCAGTGAGAACTGCCTCCCAGCCACCAAGGTAAAACACATACTTAGATTGAGTTTAACAGACGAATTTGGGGAGTTGAAAAACCACTCCTAGTAGCGAGAGTTGTTTATCTGTAATAAAGTAGCAACTTTTCTTTAGAGAGTGTTTTTTTATGAAAGTGTACTTACTCTCGTTGTTTTGGTGTTTTAGAAATATGACGCCTAATAAATACGAGTTATTTGGTGTATTTAAAAAGTCAGGGTTCAACGTAGTAAGTGAAGTAGTGGGAGAAAAATAGACTGAGACTTAGAGGTTACAGGTTCCAAGTCCTCTACTGTCCAGACCTGTGCACGGTCTGAAAATGCCCCCCGTTTTATTGGTGGATTTGCCACCCCCCCCCCCCCCCGTTTTATTGCCCCTCCCCCGCCAAAAAACTGAAAAAGTACCCTAAAAATATGACGCCATTTTTGACCTATGATGACGCCATCATCGCGAATTTTTTTGCAGTTTTCTAGCCTATTTTAATGTATTTTAAGCCATTTTAGACCTATTTTTACCTTATTTAAGCTTTTTTTGTCCCTTTTTTTCCTTTCCCCTTTTTTTTCTCCTTTTTTTTTCTTTTTCTCTTTCCCACCTGCTTGCCCCTCCCCCGATTTATTGCCCCCCCCATTTCAAAAAAGTTGTTCCCCCCGTGCCCCCCCCCATTTTGGAATTGCCCCCCCCCGTTTTAACCCCGGGGGGGGCCGTGCACAGGTCTGAATGTCCATTTTTTATCAAAACTTTTTGCTCTGTACTTATACTTAGGAGCATTGCCAAAAAAAATTAATGAATGGTTCTTTAGTAAATTATTAAAATATTGTTTTTATAGACATCTCGGCTGAAAAATATAATTATTTCCAGATATATTTTTTAATTAAAGAAGTTTCAAAAAACAATTACAGGAATTTTAAAATTTCTCTTTTTGATTAGAGACTTTTATAAACGATTATCAATTATGTATTGTACTTTATTGAAGAAGAAACTTTAAAAAATTCATATAATATTTTTAGGATTTTATCTGCAGTGTAGTGCTGGGAGATGATTTGATACCGCGGCTTAGTTACGACTCTATGAGGAGATTGACAACGCACATTGTCCAGGTCATTAACCACTGCGATCAGGCCAAGTACGAGATTCTTCTAAAAGGGTGCTTTAAACTTCTTTGCGGAACCCACCCGCAAAGAAGGAATCGCAGCAGTAAGTTTCTTCGTCTTTTATCCTAATGAAGACTAAATCTACTTTTTACCGTATATTAACTTCGGCTATTGTAGGCGTGTTAAAAAATGCATAACTTTAAAGATTACCCACCCAAAAAACTATTTTCATCGTAGTACTACGTTTTAAATGCAATTTTGATTTAGTTATCGATCCGGAGGCGCCTCCGGACCCGGTCTCACCAACTCGGGCGGGGGGTGAGGACCAGTGTCCCCTGCTGCGCGGGCGGTGCGGCAGCACCAACAACTACAACGGTTTGGACTCCCCGGTGGACCCGGCCGGCCCCGTGCGACAGAGCCTCCACCTCCCTGGTCGCATCCTGCATCTTCAGTCCCGCGGAGATGAAACTGAAGGCTCGGGTGGGACCATCTGCGCCCTGTGGACTCTGCTCAGCGCCCCAAACGCGGAGAAGCACGTCGGTGTCCCGGCGCTTTACACGGACTTCGAGCAGATAAAACTCAGCAGCCGTATGCTACTCGACCACCTCCCGTACCGTATGGCGGAAGTCCTCAGAGCCCTGGCAGCCAAAGAGGCACCACCGGCAAATGTCAGCTTTTAAACAGACCATTGTGGGCGGTACGGGCTGGGTAAATAATTAAAACATTCAGCAACATTCCGAATTACTTTGCGGGTTCTCTTTATTTATGGTGGCTTATTGCATTGCTCTTCCTGATACATATATAGAAATAAATGTGTCTTTCTGTGTTCGTGTTTGTGCTTTGCGATGGTGGGATGAAAAATGGGTTAATTCTTGTGATGGAAACGAACAAAAAAACTTTTTTTGTAAGGGTTTTTTATCGGCTGCTTTCTTTGCTTTGACCTCATTGAATTTCTTACTATGCATTTTACTTTTCAAACTGCTCCCTGTTTTATTGCGTATTTTCGGTGGAGCAGATGCAGAGCCATGATTTGTGTTAGACTTAACCATAGTTGGAAGTGGACGAAACAGAATTTTTTTCACTGTGACCATTTTTTACGGTTATTTGTTTAATTTTCTAATACCTGATTCTTCTGTTGGAAAAAAATAATTTCACTTTTATTGCCGCTTGCATAGTAAAGGATAAAAAAGTTTGTTTTTCTATTTTGGTCGATGAAAATTTTAGTTTTGCAAATTGTTTCAAAAAAAATTAAATAATAATAATAATAATCAAAAATTTTTGACCAAAAAAACTGCTATATTACTAACAATCTAGGTAAAATATAAAATAGTATTGAACCTAACCGTACCTAAAATTTTTCGACAATGGAGAGGTGAAAGTCATTTGACCAAAAAGGCATTCTATTATTCAGTGCTTCTTTGTGAAAGACAAGGAAGGAACGTTTCTCTTTTCGGGTTATCGTATGGCCATGTTGATATTAATGGGCAGTCCATAGAAAACTGTCAACGCTTTCTTTTTTTCTTTTGCAGTGTTAAGCCTGGTTCATACTACATTACTTAAAACATGAAATTTATGACGTAAGACGAAAGAACCATCAGTTCACACTACAACACCTAAAAGGAATGACAAGTACAAGTATTAAACGTGTACCAAAAATCAGTTTGAAAATTCCACCAAACAAACATAAATAAAAAACATGTTTCTAGGTCAATACTGACTTTTCGATTTTAATTTTGGGCATTAAAAAGTGATTAAACTATCCTTTAAGAACATACATGGTGTTTTATAGCCAAAAAGTGACCTTTTTTTCAAGGTACATTTTATTCTGTTAAAAAATTTTTTTTAATAATGCTTTAACCAATATGAATGAATATTTGTTAGATTGTCGAGAGTCTGGTGGTTCTAAAAATATTTTTACTTTTTTCTGGTCTTCACCAATTTTGTACAGCAACCGCTTAAAAATGAATCAAAATTCAGTCGTGAAAAAAATTAAGATTTAAAAAATGGGATAATTTAATAAAAATGCCTCATAATACAATTTAGCTTGATTTTTAGGCTTTGCTTAGGCTTAGAAAGAATAAATCTGATTAAAATAAGCTTAAATTAGCTTTTTAAACAAAAACAAATTTGTTGTCCATATTTTCGGTGGTCCATTTGACTATCGAATTTATAATTTTTTTGTAGATTTTTAGATTCTCCGGACTCCCAGCAATGTTAAAACAAAGTGTTTATTTTAATTTAGCGGTTAATTAAAAATTTTTTAACAGTAAAATTGTGTACCCAAAATATTGTCATTTTTTGCCTATATTTTACCCCATATTATCAAAAATCGTGTTTCAATAATTTTTTAAAGTTTAAAAACGAGATCTTCAGGTCAAAATTGACCTATAAACATGTTTTTATTTAGTATTTGTAGCGTGGAAATCTCTAATCGATTTTTGGTACACGTTTAGTACCTGTACCGGAATGACGTAAGACGTCTAAGTTGTTTTTTCTAATTTTTTTACATATTTTTACAGTGTAACATGCAAAAAATAAAAAAATCCAACTAAAAAACAATGTATATATCAGCCACAGTTGGTAAATTTGATCAGTTTTTTCTTTGATTACGTCAAAATTGACGTAAGGAAAGAGCTTGGTTCTATCTTTTTACGTCTTAAGTAATGCGCCATACGTCTTAATATGATAGTCTTTGACCCCCCTCTGGATTTTAAACTGGTCTACCCCGGGTCAAACCCCCCGTAAAAACCTAGGGGGCGGTACGGACCCCACTCTGGACCTCCTCATAGCTTTCAAAGGGCCATTTATCCCCTTCCCTAGCTTGCCGGTTCATGCTCATGGCCTCAAGTGCTACCTCATACGTCTTAGGAAATGTATAGTGTGAACCATAGATAGGTAAGCAGTTTTCCGGATTTTGGGGAGGGGTTATAACCGACCTCCGAAATTTGTGGGGGAGATTTCTCCAAAATTTTTTTTTGGGTATACCTCAAATAACCAATTTTAGCGATTTTAGTACTGGGACTCCCTCCCCCCCATCAAATTTTTGGGGGGGTGTCCAGGGTACCCTTAATTTTACGGGGGGGTGTCGGCTACAATCTGGATTTTTGGGGGTATAACCTCCCAACCCCCCCCCCCCCTGCACCCCTATGGTGTGAACCAGCCTTAATACCTACCTATGTGTATAAAAGAAAAATCAAGAAGAATAAATTTTTATTCGCGACCGATTTTCGAAGCTAAGCTTAATTAAAAGTTCTGTTATTGTTGTTCTGTTACTTTAAAAAATGTTTACGCTGAATAGCGTTTCTCTAATTCCTTATTATTGAAATTGTTTTTTTTTAGATAAATACGGCAGAAAACCTGTGCAATTTTACCTTAAGGTAGAACGATACAGATGCAAATATTTTACCAATTTTCCCCAAAACATGTACTCGGGGGTATTCGAAAGTCCTAATGACGAATCCGACCTCCGTTTTTTTTTAATTCGACCCCCCGAGGGGCCCTAGGGGGTTGCGACCCTCCCCCCCCCCTTGGGGGGCATTCTCACTCTATCCGGTTTTACCTGAAAACCACCTTAAATTACGTTTTTGAGGTTAAAATTATTGCCCAGGGGGACTCGAACCTAGAGTTGCTAAATTCCGAGTCCGACGCTCCAACTAGTCGGCTACTGCTTCGTCTGAGTTTCCTTCTTAAATGCTAGTTTTAAACAAACATTTCAAAATGTAGTTTCCCGACGTCAAATCAAAAAAATACAAATGAAAGTTTAGTCATTTTATAGGAATTAGTTTGTTCCCAACTTTTAACACAGCAGTTGTACCATAATTCTGAGCCAGTTTTTAAGTTTTTAACGAAATCTCTACTATCATTTCTTTTTATTTTTTATTTCAACAATTTTAGCAATAAAACGAAATTAAAAAACTTCAATAGTAGGGATTTCGCCGAAAATTTTTGTGGGCATGTACATTTGGTGTATCTAACATGAGTTAAATTTTTATTACGTAATATTAACTCTGGTTCTGTTAAATTTGTTTGGAAAAACTGTTTTAAAATGCCTTTTTTTAACGAAGCATATCTCGGCGTGGAATGGTCCACCAAAAATGTTAAGGATACCGAACTGACCGAAAAAATACCCTTTTTCCCAATATATAGTTTGCTTCTGTCTGTCACGTACAGCACGAGTTATACACAAAAACCGACAGGGTATTCTAACTGTATCGTTCCACCTTAAAGCAAATAAAAATAATGCACGCTTATCGGATTAATTTGAAATTAATTTGAAAAATCTTTGAAATTAATCTTTGAGAATCGCAAAATTTTTATTTTTTATAAAACAACTAAAACGGAGGTTGGATTCAGAAACAACTACAAACATAAAAAGTTTGCTAATTTTTGTTGTATTTTATTTTTTGCAGAAGTTGTAGGACTACTAAAAATGTTATGAGCTTTATTTTCGTAAAAAAATCATTTTTTTATCAAAACTTCTATACCGACAAACTCAATAAAAAAACTGGCGCTAATTGGCGCTTTTTGTCAATATTTCCGTCCCATATAAAATTCTTTATCATGTAATTTACAAATAATAGGGGGAGATTAAAAAATTGAGAATTTACAAAGCTCTATGAAATAGTCCTCGGGTGTGAATTTTATAGAACAGTATCGAAGTCAAAAAAGTTTAAGATACGATCGCTTGAGAAACAAGAAGACATTAATTTAAGAATTAATAAAACATAGATTTCCTAATTTCAAAATCCTTGTTATTATTGACAAAGTGGTGCGAAAATTAATTTTCCCATGGCGTTTCCACGCCACTCATGAAGTCTCTATTCAATTTTATTTAAATCTGAATGATTTAGTCAAAAATTATAATAGCGCGGCGAAATACAAAATATATGATGTGAAGAAAACGAAATATGATGATTATTCTGTTGATCCACTTTTTTGCAAAAAAATATGAGTTCAGCTTTTGACTTTTTAGTAGTTTATAAATTCTAATTGTATTAGAATTTTTTTGTGTGGTACCGGATATATTGTGAAGACTTAATATCATAATGTTTTATCTTTTTGTTTAAGTTAAGTGTGTGGAGTTCATATTGAATTTTTGGTAATTAATTAAATTATAGTTTTAATACAACGTGTTTACGCATTCTTACTTGATTGAATTTTTTGATTGTGCATGCGTGTTAGAGCAGTTGCTTTAAATTGTTTCGGCTGAATGGGAAAATTGCTGAAAGTAGATTTTTTTTATCAATAAAACGATCGTTGTTTTACAATTTGTTATTATTATATACATTCATTAGTTTTCAAGTTGGCTAATTATTAGGTTGTGAGATTTGTTAACCCTTAGATTCCTTTCAACACATAAAGTGATGGTTTTTAACCTAAATGTAAGCAGGGACAGAAGTGTAATTGAAGCCCCTATGGTCATTTTCAGCATAAAACACCATACTTATTAGAAAACAGTGTTTTATTTTTGTATGTCTTTTTTCTAAATAATGTATTTAATGCGTTAAACTTTAATAATAAACCTGTGAACTTAAACGACTGATTTTAAGTAGCTTTTTCAGAATTTCAATCCGTCCTGATGGATCTTTTAATAATTTTTAAAAATTATTGCTGTTTTGCGCATAACAGCCATAGATAAACACGAGCACCGAAGTTAAGGGTGTTTTTAACCCGGTTAAATGACATTTTTAAATCTAGGAGATGGTTTTGAATGACTTGTTTTGAATGAACTTAAATGACCCCCCTGGGTTTTTAGGGGGAGTTGACCCGAGGTGGAAAGTTTTGAAACTAGAGGGTGGGGTTAGGTTAGGTGGGGTCCAATGTCCGAAAAAAATAATTTTAAACCATTAGTTTTTTTTAAGATAATGCTAGGGGTCAGATTTTAAATTCTAGAAGGGGGTCAGTGGTTAAAAAATTCAAAAATTTGGGAGGAGGAGGCCCCTTTAATTTTTTCTAGAGGGGGGGGGCTGGCAAAATTTCGAGGCTATGAGGGGGTGGAGCCCACCCTACCCTCTTTTTCATCTATGGTAGTAACCTATGCACCTTTTTCGTTCCTACATAGGTTTATATTTTTAGTACCTATTTGGGAACACACTTGATAATATAAATAGATGATTGTTTTGTTAATGAAATATATGTGTATTTTGTGTATCGAATATTTTCTACGATCGTGTGTTTTTCCGTTTAACCATATTTACTTTCTGGTCATAAAATGCAGGTTTGTATAATTAATATTTTTAGTATTTAAATTTAGATCTGTTATATTATTATATTAATTGGGTTTAAAAATTTCTATATGGTATTGCATTTTCGTTCGTATTGCATTGGATGTTGGTTATAGTTCTTATATTTGAATCTATAACGGTTAATTTTGTAACATTCAGTGTTAGTACGAAGTGATATAAAAGATTTCTTTCAAGAAACTGTATTTCATTAAAATAAAATTTAAAGTCACACATTTCCTATCGTATTTTATTGTACCTATTTTATTTAGATCCTTAATAACACGATCTGCCGCCCAAACGAATGCGATAAGAATTAAATCAATTTAACGTAGAAAGCATAGTGCAAAAATCAAAATTTTTGCAAAGTCGTTGTGTTCTGAATATGGAATTCCACGTTTCGAAATTTAGTGGGCAAAAATCAAAATTTTTGCAAAGTCGTTGTGTTCTAAATATGGAATTCCACGTTTCGAAATTTAGTTTGAGGGAGTTTTATTACAGCATCTTTTTTTTTTGAAATTAAACTTTTTTCTTCCAAAATGGTGAAATCAAATTTTATTTTAGTGGTTATTTTTACTTATCTCCTTAAGGTCTCTCCGGACAGTTTTTATTGCAGAGCGTTCGGTACTAAACCATTTACAATAAAGAGCAAAAATTACCCATTTTTATTTACACACAATTTATTTTTGAATTATTATACTTATAGAGTATTATAATATTTTAAGATATCCAAATGACGAAAATTTGCTAATTGGCGAAAAGCAGGCAACAAATTCTGTTTACAATAATGATACCTTTTGAATTTATGTGAAATAAATTTTAAAAATTAAAAAAAAATTAATAAAATCAAACAAAAATTAATGCCAAATATGTTTTCTGTGGGGATCGATCTCGGGACTTTTCAAAAATTTTACGACGCACTAATCGACTATGCCACTGCAAACATGGGTTGATGAGCTTTAAAAACAATTTATAAACAAACCCTCTTAAATAAATCGATAAAACGCACGACAGAACTATTTATGCGTTAAAAAATACAAAAAATATTATGGCCTTCCAAAAAGTATAAATTTCAATAGAAATATACTATCTGGAGCTTTAAATTTTACCAAATTAAATCAAAGTCTCACCGCAATTTTGAAAAAAATAACCCTCATTTTTTTACGGAAAATTGTATATTAAACCATAAATACAAAAATATTTCCATAAATTGTTACGTACGTGAAAAAAGGTAACAATTCCTCTTTATTGGAAGTATTTTCCCTAATAAATAATGAGTAGTGCATATTTCTAAGGGGTTAAAAAAATTACGTTGCAGTCTGATTTTTAATATTAATTATTTCAGCTATTGCCAATAATATAATAAATGTACACTTTATAATCGTGGTATTTTTGCCTTTTTAACACTCATGTTAATTTTTTGTGAAAATATTTCTGTATTTCACGAGATCTCGTATGCCAAAAATCGCGATTTTCTTTACTTAAGAAAACTGTCCGGTGAGACCTTAAGCTAACGAAAGCAGTCCTGACTGTTTTAATTTATTTGCCTTTATTGGTTTTTTATGGTTTAAGGGTAGATATTTATAAATTTATAAATAAATTAAAATCACTTATTATTGGTTTGTGAGTGACAAAAAACTATGAATTTATTAAAAGTCGATGTTTTCTCTTTCATTGCTCTTTAATTGTTTGTACATTTTGTATAAATATACCAGTCGCTCCAAATCTCCTGTCCGAACCTCGGAGCTTCATGAAACATCACAAATACTATTTTTATCAAAAGTACTACTAATAACCCTAAAGTATAAAACGAAAATAACTAGGCGTTGAAAAACTCAAACATCTAAATTTATGAAAAAGTTTGGCTGTAATTTATAGAAATGGATCTTGTACCTTTCAAAGTTAATTTTCACATGCTATTCATTTATTATATAAGCAATACAACGAAATAGGATAGATAATCATACGCTTTTACTTTGAGTTTCACATACGTAAGGAAGGCCGATCACACCTTCCCACCAAGAAAAGAACTGATCTCAGCTTTTAGATTCAATCCACACTACACACCCTTCACCAGCACGCAACAAATCCGTCTAAACACCGTAGCTCGGAAGTACACTGGTATATAAATCGGAGGTGTGTATTAGCCACCAAATATCTGACGACGCTACGTAGAAGCGGATATAACCAGGCGTTAAAAACTTGAACAGGCAAATTTATTGATTGAAAAGTTTACCTCTTACAAGAATTGAACCTATCATTTTTAAAAAGGACTCTTGTCTGGTGTGATATCCATTACACCATAGGTCGGACCACAAAAAGAGTATCACCTTTTATTATCGCTTGTACTTTGAATTTCATTTAAATACGCAAAAAAGGCGGATGGAACACAAGTCAAAAGTCAAAAGTCAAAATTTTATTTCTAGAAAACCAAACAAATTTAAAATGATTACAAACAGCGAACCGATCACGGTCGCAACACATTACAAATATGTGAAACAAGGTTTAATAGAAGTGACCCAAAGGCTTATAAAAATAAGCACTAAAAAGGGCCACTGCCTAGCCATCTTTTAAAAAGTTTTAGTGAGTCGGCTGTAACTTGTTGCTCTGATAAAGAGTTCCATTTTGAAACAACCCTATTACAAAAAAAGAATTTTCTGGCATCTATTCTGCTTTTTTGTACTTTTAATTTAAAGGCATGTCCTCTTGTAGGATTAGGATTAAAATAGAAAAAATCATTAGGATTAATGTTTGTTTTTGAATGTATTATTTTATAACACTCTGAAAGATCAACAACAGAACGACGGTCAGTTAATTTTTGAAGTTTTAAAAATTTTAGTCTGTCTTCATAATTAGTGTACGTTAATTTACACCTCTTAAAAATTCTTCTAGTGAAATAACGCTGCACTCTTTCCACTAACTGTATATCTTTTTTAAGTGAGGATTCCAAACAACACTACCGTATTCTAACACTGGACGAACGTATGTAACATAAGCGCGAAGAAGATTTTCAAGCCCGGCATGTGTCGCATTTTGCATTAAAAAATACTTCATGAGATGCGGAAAATTTATTTTTACAGCTTAAGTCCAACCTAAAAATCAAGCAAATTTATATCTATATTCTTATTCAGTCGTGGTTTTTTTTAATTGACAAAATTTATACCTTAAAAACAACGGTGGGTAATGAGATTCCGTGACTTTTCTGACAATAATTTTTCGGATCTCAACACGACGGTCCCAAGACACGACGGTCCAAAGGTGGTGCGACACAACGGTCCCGCGACGAGAAGAGCCAAAACCTACCTCAAAAACGGTAAAGAAAATCAGCGATTAAGCTACGCCTAAGCAAAACCTAAACTAAACCTAAGCAAAATCTAAGCTAAGCCTTAGCAAAACTTAAGTCCGAGCAAAACTCAAAATCGCAGTCCACACTGCGATAAAATTAACACTGTGTTGAAAATCGCAGCGCGGGAAAACTAGCAGAAAATGGCGGATTTTTGCGAGAAAAGTCGCATACAAATTCAAAAGTGCGACTTTTCTCGCTAAATTTTGGTCAAAAATTTAGTGTACAGTCGGGCATTCTTTTGTGTTATATATTCTTGGTACATGCAAGCATTTATTCTAATTTTTTATACTATTCCTTTTGATTTTTAAATCAGTATAACTCTTTTGGCTAAAAAATCACAAAAAAAAATATGATACATCTTTAAAATCAAGAAAAATATCCTTGTAATTTGATTTATTTAAAAAAATTCAGAGTTGAAATATAATTGTTTATCTATTGTCATTTTTACACGCCATGGGGCCTTGCATTTTTTTTATTTAAAAATCTTAATTTTATCTGAAATTCATGTGTTTCGCGCTGTTTTATGAGTTGCCTTGGTGTTTTATAGTCTTAAAAATAAAAAATTCTCCCTGGGGGTATTCAACCCGTCTCATTTGGGGGCTCTATTCACCCATAGCTCCCATTTTTGGGGACTACGGCCAATCCCCTTTGTGCTTATGCCATACGATCCTCCTAAAATCTATGCTATACATAAGTATAATTTTAAAATTGGCCAGGCTCACAAATGCTCAATACCAATTGGTACTTACATATATTTAATTGTGAGTACTCAGGCTCAAGCTCACAATTAATTTAATTGTGAGTACTAAATAATGCTCAGCTCACATATAAAATCTAGTGCTCAATGCATCCCTATTTACTAGCGTGGATTGCAGCTTTTTTTCTTAATCGTAGTCAAAAAATTGTCATTCAAAAAAGCGTATCCAGTGCTTCCAAAGTTTTATTTGGAGTCCCCCAAGGCTCCGTTTTAGGCCCTTTACTTCTTTTGATTTTTATAAATGACCTTCCAAACGAATTATCAGATGTCTCGTGCAAACTTTTTGCCGACGATGTCAAACTTTTTCAGATCAGACAAGAAGATCGAAACAATGAAAAATTGCAAAAAAAATTTAGATAAGCTCATTTCTTGGCAAAAATATGGCAGTTAAGCGTTGCGCGCAGTAAGTGTAATGTAGTTTATATGGGGTACAGAAATCCGATGCTTCCTGTTTTTATAGATGGAAATCAATTAGAAAATAAACATGAAGTGCGAGACCTTGGTGTCTATGTTTCTAAAAGTTTAAAACCACCGTTTCACTGCACTGCTACAGCTAAATCGGCTTTTAGAGTGTTAAATATAATTTTGTGCTACTTTCAGACAAAAAACGTATCCGCCTTATTAACCGCCTATAAAGCATATGTGAGGCCTATTTTGGAGTCTGTACTCCAGTCTGGTCTCCATATCTTCTAAAAGATATCGACGCATTAGAAAAGGTACAACGCACATTTACCAAATAATTATTTTCTAAGAGTGGTCTTAACCGTAACCTTAATTATATTGAACGTTTACGCTTTTTAAATATTAAATAGCTTAAAGAACGTAGGATTCATTTTGACCTAAAACTTTGTTTCTCTATTGTAAACAATCTTAATGATGTAACGTTTTCACAGTTTTTTAGATGGGGAGATTACACCGCTCGAAATGAAAAGATAAGAATCGAGAAAGCAAAAAAAAGAAATATTCTTTCATTCATTTCCTTTAAGAATAACTCAGTACTGGAATGCTTTACCGCAAAAAATAATAAGTGCACAGTCATTTAAAAGTTTTACAAATCAAATAAAAAGCTTTAATTTTGATAATTTTACCAAATTTGATTGGTGCATGTAAAGTAGCTTTCTTGGCTCTGTGTATCCTTACCTTTATTTTTTTATATGTTATTGCATTAAATTTTGTGAATTTCTTGTTAAAAGTAATAACAATAAGTATTTTTAAAAGACAAGATTTTAGTGCTTTATGTTTTGTGAAAATTTTGTTTCATGTAATTTTTCTTTTTGTTATGACTGACTGATTGATAATCTTTTCCATTACGTGTTTACCTTTTTCTTTTGAATTTTATTGCAATGTATTTGAAGAAAAATAAAGGCTTTTTATCTTTACCTTTTATCTATCTTAAATGTTTCAATTTAAAAACTAAAAACCGTGAATCTTAACCCTTAGCCAAACCCTATATTTACATGAAAAATCTTTCATCAAACAAACCAGAGCAAGAATCTAAACCATGTTCTTGCTCTAGATTAAGCTCTAGCTCTAGAAGTTTATCAAAAATTGAAAGTTTATCAGTTTTTCAAGTTTAATTAATTATATTCCTTTTTAATTTTGACAATTTTATGGTTTTTAAACTTAATTTAAAGTTTTTCGTAGTTTAATGCAGTTAAAAATTATTAATTTCTTAAAAAATACACGTAACAAAAGCTAAATTGATTTAAAAAATATTTAAGTTAGTTCATTTTTTTCGAGATTTTTTTAATTCCGCATAACCTGCATATTAATATATAATTTGCAGAAATTTGAGTTGGAGTCGGAGTCGGTGGAATTTAGTGTTTGCCGACTTTTTCAACTCATATTTCATTAGTCCATGATATCAAGAGTCCATGACGCCACGTTAATCAAAAAATAAAAAAAAACCGAAGCGAAAGTAGAACAAGTGAGCAAAAAACAATGGTGATATTAATAATAATATAGTGTAGTGAACGCGTACCCATAAGTAAACAGCTTTCTGAATTTTGTTGGTTTACTCGACCTCTGGAAGTTTTTTTTTTGAGATTTTTCCAAAACTTTGGGGTATACTACTAAATGGTACAAGTTCCATAGGCAAGCACTAAAAGACACCTACCACACCGACGGACCTAAGCAGCCTAAGCAAAACCTCAAAATCAAACAAAAACTTAAATTTAGCTTGATTTTAAGGTTTTGCTTAGGTTGCTTAGGAAGTTTTTAGTAACAAGAGAGACTTTCACCCCTCGGTCGGACCGCGGGGAAGTTGGCATGCTTTCGCGCATGTCTTCACGCCGCCCTTCCCGCTGGCTTTCGCTTTTATGCGGTTTTTAAGCAAAAATGACAATAGGTATTCATAAAAATAGCTAAAAACTAATGAAATATGAATTTTCTAATTAGTTTTGATGTTAAAATAAATTTTATTTGAATTAAAATGCTTTTTTTGAAAAAAAAAATCTTTAGCATGCGTTCACGCCGCCTCTCGCAATTAAAAACACTTTAGCATGCGTTCCCGCATGTCTTCCGCAGGTCTTCGGTCGGTCTTCCCACTCCATTTGTTCCACTCGTTTTTCCAATAACCTTAATTACGTTTTAAAAGCGTTCCCTTTAACAAATAAGGCAGCTAAAACAGGAAAGCCAGCAATTCCGGGAGCCAGCTGAAACCCAGCATGCGTTCCCGCATGTCTTCCGCCGGTCTTCCAACCCCATTTCATTCGCTCGTTTTTCCTATAACCTTAAGTTCTACGTTGGTACGATTCCCATACGCGTCCCAAAATTCGATTTGACCGATTCGCAGGTAAAATACACATATAAAACATCTTTGTACACTGAATTGGACACGTAGACTACGTTTTGATGGTTATTTATAAGATATGAACTTATCAAAAAGAGTTATAAACCAATTTATACCCAAAAAATGACCTTTTTCATCATATGCAATTTATAATGTTAATAAAAACAAATGTGAACGCACAAATTAAATTAAAAACTATGTTTTAACAATGCTAGAAGTCTGAAGAACTCAAAAATTTTCAAAAAAATTAAAAATTCGAAAGTTACATGGACCACCAAAAACATGGACAACAATTTTTTTTTGCTTTAAACGCTAATTTTAACTTAGTTTTTCACCGATTTATTGTTCCTAAACCTAAGCAAAACCTAAAAATCAAACAAAATTGTAATATAATTGATTTTTATTAAAATAAGTTGTTTTTCAAAAATGTGAAATTTTTCACAACTAAAATTTGATGGCTATTTAAACGGTTATTATAACAAATTGGTTGTTACCACGAAAAAAATTAAAGTATATTTGTAACTGCCAGACACTTGGTAATACAAAAAAAATAAAATTAGTTTGATTAAAGGCTTAATAAAAAACTTTTTAATAACAAAAATTGTACATGCCCAAAAAGGGCAATTTTTGGGTATAAATCGGCTTGTAACTCCTAATGAAATACTCAAATCTCAAAAATAACCACAAAAACCAAGTCTACGGGTCTGATTTAGGGTATAAAGATGTTTTATAAATGTATTTTACTTTAGGGTCGGTCATATCGAATTTTGGGACGCGTATGGGAATCCTACCTTCTACGTTTTCAAAGCGTTCTCTTTTATGATAAAATAAGAAAGCCAGCAATTTTCAACCGAGAGCCAGCAATTGAAAATCAACTTTTAATACTGCGTTCCGAACGCCAACAGCGGAGTATTATTGAAACACTTTTAAGAATTTTAGACATTGTTTGAAATTTGCAGTAACTTCCGTGTAGTTTTATGGCTTTTTATTTATTAACTTCATTGACTACATTAGTTTTATTTAAAAGTTATTAGTATTATATGAGTAATCATAATGTTTTCGTAATGTTAGTAATAATAATTTGTGACATAAGATTTTGAACATATGATAATAATATTACATCAGAATATTAAATAGGATATTTAATTTTGTTTTGTTAATTTGATTATTAATAAAGATTATTAAATTATTATTTTTAAAAATTATTATTTTATTATTATTAAATATTAAATTAAATTTATTATTTTATTATTATTAAATAATTATTATTAAAAAGGATTATTAAAAAAAAAACAAAAAAAATGTAGAACTTAAGGTTATAGGAAAAACGAGCGAATAAAATGGGGTTGGAAGACCGGCGGAAGACATGCGGGAACGCATGCTGGCTTTCAGCTGGCTCCCGGAATTGCTGGTTTTCCTGTTTTAGCTGCCTTATTTGTTAAAGGGAACGCTTTTAAAACGTCGTAATTAAGGTTATTGGAAAAACGAGTGGAACAAATGGAGTGGGAAGACCGGCCGAAGACCTGCGGAAGACATGCGGTAACGCATGCTAGTGTTTTTAATTGCGAGAGGCGGCGTGAACGCATGCTAAAGGTTTTTTAAAAAAAAACATTTTAATTTAAATAAAATTTATTTTAACATCAGAACTAATTAGAAAATTCATATTTCATTAGTTTTTAGCTATTTTTATGAATACCTATTGTCATTTTTGCTTAAAAACTGCATAAAAGCGAAAGCCAGCGGGAAGGGCGGCGTGAAGACATGCGCGAAAGCATGCCAACTTCCCCGCGGTTCGGTCGGTCCGTCGGTGTAGTAGGTGTGGTAGGTGTCTTTTAGTGCTTGCCGTTCCATACGTGTACCAAAATTCGATTTGACCGATTCAAAAGTAAATACAAGTTGCAAAACATTTTTATAGCATAAATAGGACAGGTAGACCTCATTTTTGTGGTTATTTTAGAGATTTAAGCTAGTGGTACAAAGTTATGAGCCAATGTATACCCAAAAAATGGCCTTTTTCAGCATGAGCAATTTATGATGTTAAGGAAAAAATTTTATAAACCAACAAACTAAATTAAAAACTATGTTTTAACAATGCTAGAAGTCTAAAAAACTCAAAAATTTTCAAAAAAATTTGAAAGTCACATGGACCACCGAAAACATGGACAACAAATTTTTTTGGCTTTAAACGCTAATTTAAACTTAGTTTTTCACCGATTTTTTGTTTCTAAGCCTAAACAAAACCTAAAAATCAAACAAAATTGTAATATAATTGATTTTTATTAAAATAATTTGTTTTTCAAAAATGTGAATTTTTTAACAACTATAATTTCCAGGGGTTTTTTCGGGTTTTTTAAAACATAAGTGGTGTTCCCAATGAAAAAAAAAAAAAAATGTGAAAGCGCCAGACACGGGGTAACACAAAAAAATATTAAATGTGATTAAAGACCTAATAAAAAATTTTCCGTAATAACATAAATTGTACATGCCAAAAATGGCCTATTTTTGGGTATAAATTGACTCATAACTTTTTTCAAAAGCTTAAATTCAAAAAATAACCACAAAAATGATGTCTATGTGTTTAATTTAGGCTATAAAGTTGTTTTACAATTTGTAATTACTTTTAAATCGGTCAAATCGAATTTGGTACACTTATGGAACTTGTAGTTGTACCCCCCTAAATAAATATTCCAATTTTAGCGTTTCTGGCACAACGACTCCCCAAATTTCAAAAAAATAGGGGAGGTTTCGTTTTGAGACTTTTTAGAGGCAGGTATAACCTTTTCCGCCAACCTCTCATTCGTTATACCACTTAATAAATTGGTAGGATTCCCATACGCGTCCCAAAATTCGATTTGACCGACCCTACAGAAAAATACACTTATAAAACATCTTTCTACACTAAATTGGACACAGAGACATCGTTTTTGTGGTTATTTTTAAGATTCGACCTTATCAAAAACAATTATAAACTAATTTATGCCCAAAATGACCTTTTTCAGCATATGAAATTTATGATGTTAATAAAAAAATTCTAAACACACAAATTAATATAAAAACTATGTTTTAACAATGCTGGAAGTCTGAAAAACTTGACAATTTTCAAAAAAATTAAAAATTCAAAAAAAAACAAAACATGAACAACAAAATTTTTTTAAACGCTAATTTATACTTAGTTTTTCACCGATTTATTGTTCCTAAACCTAAGCAAAACCTATAAATCAAAAAAATTTGTAATATAATTGATTTTTATTAAAACAAGTTGTTTTTCAAAAATGTGAATTTTTTTACAACTAAAGTTTGATGGGTATTTGAACGGTTATTTTAAAAAATTGGTTGTTACCATAAAAAAATAAAAGTATATTCAGACCTGGAAGGGGGAGGGGGGGGAGGAGAGAGAGATCGACGTCAATCGCCTCTCGCCGCTGTGTTTTTTTCTGCACGCTGGGCTCTGTGCGCTACCGCGTTCCAGCGCGAGTATTTTTTTTCTTACTTCAAAGCTTTATATTAAAAATAGAATTTCTCCCTTAATACTGCGTTTTTTTACGTCCGGTTTTTTTTATTCGGCAAAAAAAAGTTTTGTTTACTCTATTTCCCCCCAAACACACATTCTTTTTTTATGTTTCAAGAAAATCGAAAAAAACAAAAAGTCTTCAATTTCAGGTTGGTTCAAACTTGTGTATAAACATTAAAAAAGGTAGCTGAACAACCAGAATTGAAATCTCCATTAAAAATGGGTTTGATTAATACTTTTTTTTTCGCAGTAGGATGAAAAATAAGTCTTGGAAACTTTTTTGAAAAATTCCATACTTAAGAGGTCATTTTGGCATTTTATTGCTTATAAAAAATTATTACGTAGAGAAATTCTAGGTGAACATAGCTCCAAATAAAGCTTAGGTTACCAGCTTTAATTTGATATATAGTTTACCGTGTAAAACGTTATATTCGTTCTTGGAAATTAAATTGAATCCAAAATTTAGGCACATCAAAATTTTGGTCCATGATTTTTTAATTACTATCAAATCTATTGGAATACATATTTTTAAGCACTTCGAGCTGTCGAAATACGTAAAAAAGAATGATATTTCAGAAAATATAGCTTTTGGTCCTTAAAAACAAATA
This sequence comes from Microlaimidae sp. YZB2_3, assembly GCA_030248175.1. Taxonomy (NCBI): domain Eukaryota; kingdom Metazoa; phylum Nematoda; class Chromadorea; order Desmodorida; family Microlaimidae; species Microlaimidae sp. YZB2_3. Next base: position 6,751 of record JASAMX010030791.1, on the reverse strand, counting down.
TTTGCTGAATTATAAGGTATTTTATGAAGAATTTTTATAAAATTAAAAAATTTTTTGACCAGGTTATGTTTTATTGAATACCACTGGCTTATTATAGAAATACCAATCAAGCAGCCGGAATTAGCGTAACCCCAAAAGTTTCTACTTTCAGAAAATATAATGTTTATGGGTGTAAAATGTATATTCGCAGAAAACTAATGTCATATTTGTCAAATTTTCTAAAAAATAAATTAAATTTTTTTTGACTTGGCGTTATATTTTTTATTGCCATTCGCTTAATAAAAACATGTTAACTATGCAGCAAACATTATCATGTTTCTAAAAGCATGTATTTTCAAAAAATATAGCTTTTGGTGCTTCAAAATATGTATTCACTGAATAATAATGTGTTTATTTTATTTATTTATTATAATAAATAATAACATACAATACATTAAAATTTTAAAATAAAACAGGTTTAAATAAGAGCACAATATTATCAAAAGGGTTATAATATTTTATTTAAAAATATTTAATGGGCTTTTTTATCATCTTTTTTTTTTTTTAAGTTGGGTTATTTATTTTGTGTAGTTCATTTTCGGTCCTCCGCGTGCTATAGGTTGTGACTCTGGGCGGTTGTTTGGGGATACTTTTTGGTAGGATTTGGTATTGATTTGGTGAGTATTTTAGTTTAAGGGTAATGATTTGGGTGTATGATTTTTACGCGCGCCGCTTCAGGTTTTCCCAGCTGCCTGGACCTGACTTAAAATTTTTTATTAGCGCGAGATGGTTTTGAGAGGAAAAAAAAATTTAAAAAATTATTGATTATTTTCTCCCTGCGTGTTGTGCTTTGCGCGAGGTATATCGAAGGAGTGATTCGCGAGGTTCTATAAAAAAAAAAGAATTAGGGAGGCTAGAGAAAAAAGAGATTCCGGTTCAAAAGTATGGGTACTATTCCTTTAATATACGTTTGTTTGTGATAAAACTTATATTAGTTGTGAAAGATAATTCGGGGTTGCGAAAATTGGGCTTCCTTATAGTTATCTGTTGTTTAATGAATGAGTGCTATTTATGTTTATAAAGTTGATCGAAGAGTGTGTTTTGATTGATAAAGAGTGTGTGGGGGGAGGAGAATTGAGAAAAAGGAGTAAAGGTATGGGAGATCTATTATAAGCGAAGAAGAAAAATAGGCGGAGGGTAGGGAGAGGGTGGAGGGGGGGGGAGGGCTAGTAGGATAGTGGAGAGGAAAAAAAAAGGGAAATTTGTGCAGAGGGTGGAAAGCGTGGGGAATAACATAGTAGAAAATAGTTCTGGAAGAGAGACGTCGCTACTATGCGGGATGCCGGCGGAGATGCTATGTAAGAAACCGAAGAGCTAGCGCGCGAATGTAAGGGAGTGGTTTGCTGCGTATTAAAGTTTGTGGGTGACGCAATTGGCGCGAATAGGCGAGGCGAGCTCGCGGTGTGCGTGTCGGGGGCGGGCGGCCGGCGGGGCGGCGGGGGGGGGGGCGGTGTGGCCGGGGGAAACAACAGGTATAACTTATATTAGGTGAAAGCCCCTAAATTAAAAAAAACACAAAAATATAAGTTTTATCACAAACAAACGTATATTAAAGGAATAGCACCCATAAACGTGCGTCAATTTTTTTAGATATGACCTCGCGCAAAAGTCACTCAACGCGCAGGGAGAAAAAATTCAAAGTCAGGGCCAGGCAGCTGGGAAAGAAGACTGCGCGTAAAACAGAGTCACAACCTATAGCACGCGGAGGACCGAAAATGAACTACACAAAATAAATAACCCAACTTAAAAAAAAGAAAAAAAAGCACCATTAAATATTTTTTAAATAAAATATAACCCTTTTGATAATATTGTGCTCTTATTTAAACCTGTTTTATTTTAAAATTTTAATGTATTGTATGTTATTATTTATTATAATAAATAAATAAAATAAACACATTATTATTCAGTGAATACATATTTTGAAGCACCAAAAGCTATATTTTTTGAAAATACATGCTTTTAGAAACATGATAATGTTTGCTGCATAGTTAACATGTTTTTATTAAGCGAATGGCAATAAAAAATATAACGCCAAGTCAAAAAAATTTAATTTATTTTTTAGAAAATTTGACAAATATGACATTAGTTTTCTGCGAATATACATTTTACACCCATAAACATTATATTTTCTGAAAGTAGAAGCTTTTGGGGTTACGCTAATTTCGGCTGCATGATTGGTATTTCTATAATAAGCCAGTGGTATTCAATAAAACATAACCTGGTCGGTCAAAAAATTTTTTAATAATTTTTTTAATAAAAATTCTTCATAAAATACCTTATAATTCAGCAAATATTTGTTTTTAAGGACCAAAAGCTATATTTTCTGAAATATCATTTTTTTACGTATTTCAACAGCTCGAAGTGCTTAAAAATATGTATTCCAATAGATTTGATAGTAATTAAAAAATCATGGACCAAAATTTTGATGTGCCTAAATTTTGGATTTAATTTAATTTCCAAGAACGAATATAACGTTTTACACGGTAAACTATACATCAAATTAAAGCTGGTAACCTAAGCCTTATTTGGACCTATGTTCACCTAGAAATACTCTACGCAATAATTTTTTATAAGCAATGAAATGCCAAAATGACCTCTTAAGTATGGAATTTTTCAAAAAAGTTTCCAAGACTTATTTTTCATCCTACTGCGAAAAAAAAGTATTATTTAAACTCATTTTTAATGGAGATTTTAATTCTGGTTGTTCAGCTACCTTTTTTAATGTTTATACACAAGTTTAAACCAACCTGAAATTGAAGACTTTTTGTTTTTTAAATTTTCTTGAAACATAAAAAAAAAGAATGTGTAAAATTCGGGGGATTAGAGTAAACAAAACTTTTTTTTGACCGATTCAAAAAAACGGACGTAATTACAAAGAGTTGTAAAACATTTTTATTGCATAAAAGAAAAAAAAATACTCGCGCTGAACACGTAGACAGACTCACTTTCAGAAAAAAAGTGGTTAGTTGTTGACGTCGGGATTTGAGTTTCTAAAAAAAAGTTATGAGCCAATTTGTACCGAAAAATTGCCCTTTTTGGCATGTACAATTTATGTTATTTTAAGAAAATTTTTTTTATTAAGCCTTTAATCAAATTAATTTTATTGTTTTCGTTTTACCAAGTCTCTGGCAGTTACAAATATACTTTTATTTTTTTAACGGTAACTACCAATTTTTTGTAGCAACCGTTCAAATACCCACCAAATTTTAGTTGTCAAAAAATTTAAATTTTTGAAAAACAACTTATTTTAATAAAAATTAATTATATTACAATTTCATTTGATTTTTAGGTTTCGCTTAGGCTTAGGAACAATAGATCGGTGAAAAACTAAGTTTAAATTAGCGTTTATAGTCAAACAAATTTTCTTGTCCATGTTTTTGGTGGTTCATGTGACTTTTGAATTTTGACTTTTTTTGAAAATTTTTGAGTTTTTTAGACATTTAGCATTGTTAAAACATAGATTTTAATTTAGTTTGTTGGTTTACAAATTTTTTTTCTTAACATCATAAATTTCACATGCTGAAAAAGGCCATTTTTTGGGTATAAATTGGCTCATAACTTTTTACCAATAGTTTAAATCTCAAAAATAACCACAAAAACGAGGTCTACGTGTTCTATTTAGGCTATAAAAAAGTTTTACACCTTGGTACTTACTGTTAAATCGGTCAAATCGAATTTTGGTACAACATTATTAAAATCAAAAAAAAAAAAATGTGGCCAAATATGTTTTGTGTGGGAATCGATCTCGGGACCTTTCAAAAATGGTACAAGTTCCATACTAAAATTTGATTTGAACGATTCAAAAGTAATTACAAATTGTAAAACATCTTTATAGTATAAATTGAACACGTAGACCTTATTTTTGTGGTTATTTTTCGGATTAAGCTTCTGAAAAAAAGTTATGAGCCAATTTGTACCCAAAAATTGCCCTTTTTTAGCATGTACAATTTATGTTATTACAAAAACTTTTTTATTAAGCTTTTAATTGAATTAATATTATTTTTTTGTATTACCAAGTGTCTGGCAATTACAAATATTTTTATTTTTTTCATGGTAACAACCAATGTTTTATAATAACCGTTAAAATACCTATGAAATTTTAGTTGTGAAAAAATTCACATTTTTGAAAAACAAATTATTTTAATAAAAATCAATTATATTACAATTTTGTTTGATTTTAAGGGTTCCGTTTAGGCTTAAGAAAATTGTGAAAAAAAACTAAGTTTAAATTAGCATCTAAAACTAAACAAATATTGTAGTCCATGTTTTCGGTGGTCCATGTGACTTTCAAGTTTTTTTTTAAAAATTTTTGAAGTTTTTCATACTTTTACTATTGTCTAAAACATAGTTTTTAATTTAGTTTGTTGGTTTATAAAATTTTTTCCTTAACATCATAAATTGCTCATGCTGAAAAAGGCCATTTTTTGGGTATACATTAGCTCATAACTTTGTACCATGAGCTTAAATGTTAAAAATAACTCACAAAATTGAGGTCTACTTGTCCTATTTATGCTATAAAAATGTTTTGCAACTTGTATTTACTTTTGAATTGTTAAGTTCGAATTTTGGTAGATGTACTGTAAAAGTCAAAGCACCAAAAGACACTGACCACACCGATGATACTGATGGTTGCGATCAAGTCGCGGGGAAGTTGGCATGCTTTCGCGCATGTCTTCACGCCGCCCTTCCCGCTGGCTTTCGCTTTTATGCAATTTTTAAGCAAAATGATAATAGGTATTCATAATAGCTAAAAACTAATGAAATATGAATTTTCTGAATTAGTTCTGATGTTAAATAAATTTTTATTTAAATTAATGTTTTTTTTTAAAAAACCTTTAGCATGTGTTTTTATGCTGCCTTTGCAATCAAAAAATACTTAGCACGCTTACCGGATGTCTTTTGCAGGTCTTCGGCCGGTCTTCCCACTCCATTTGTTCCATCTTGTTTCAAAAACCTTAAATACGATGTTTTAAAAGCGTTTCCTTCAACAAATAAGGCAGCTAAAACAATAAAACCAGCAATTCCTGGAGCCAGCTGAAAGCCAGCATGCGTTCCCGCAGGTCTTCCGCCTGTCTTCAACTCATTTTATTCGCTCGTTTTTCTTGTAACCTTAAGTTTTATTTTTTTTGTTTTTTTTAATAATACTTTTTAATAATAATTATTTAATAATAATAAAATAATAAATTTAATTTAATATTTAATATTTAATAATAAATAAAAATAATAATTTTTAAAAATAATAATAATTTAATAATCCTTTTCTAATAATCAAATTAACAAAGCAAAATTGAATATCCTATTTAATATTCTGATGTAAATATTATTATCATATGTTCAAAATCATATGTCACAAATTATTATTACTAACATTACTATAACATTATTATTACTCATATAATACTAATAACTTTTAAATAAAAGTAAAGTAGTCAATGAAGTTAATAAATAAAAAGCCATAAAACTACACGGAAGTTACTGCAAATTTGAAACAATGTCTAAAATTCTTAAGTGTTTCAAAAATACTCCGCTGTTGGCGTTCGGAACGCAGTATTAAAAGTTGATTTTCAATTGCTGGCTCTCGGTTGAAAATTGCTGGCTTTCTTATTTTATCATAAAAGAGAACGCTTTGAAAACGTAGAAGGTAGGATTCCCATACGCGTCCCAAAATTCGATATGACCGACCCTAAAGTAAAATACATTTATAAAACATCTTTATACCCTAAATCAGACCCGTAGACTTGGTTTTTGTGGTTATTTTTGAGATTTGAGTATTTCATTAGGAGTTACAAGCCGATTTATACCCAAAAATTGCCCTATTTTGGCATGTACAATTTATGTTATTAAGAAATTTTTTTATTAAGCCTTTAATCAAACTAATTTTATTTTTTTTGTATTACCAAGTGTCTGGCAGTTACAAATATACTTTAATTTTTTTCGTGGTAACAACCAATTTGTTATAATAACCGTTTAAATAGCCATCAAATTTTAGTTGTGAAAAAATTCACATTTTTGAAAAACAACTTATTTTAATAAAAATCAATTATATTACAATTTTGTTTGATTTTTAGGTTTTGCTTAGGTTTAGGAACAATAAATCGGTGAAAAACTAAGTTAAAATTAGCGTTTAAAGCCAAAAAAAATTGTTGTCCATGTTTTTGGTGGTCCATGTAACTTTCGAATTTTTAATTTTTTTGAAAATTTTTGAGTTCTTCAGACTTCTAGCATTGTTAAAACATAGTTTTTAATTTAATTTGTGCGTTCACATTTGTTTTTATTAACATTATAAATTGCATATGATGAAAAAGGTCATTTTTTGGGTATAAATTGGTTTATAACTCTTTTTGATAAGCTCAAATCTTGAAAATAACCATCAAAACGAAGTCTACGTGTCCAATTCAGTGTACAAAGATGTTTTATATGTGTATTTTACCTGCGAATCGGTCAAATCGAATTTTGGGACGCGTATGGGAATCGTACCAACGTAGAACTTAAGGTTATAGGAAAAACGAGCGAATGAAATGGGGTTGGAAAACCGGCGGAAGACATGCGGGAACGCATGCTGGCTTTCAACTGGCTCCCGGAATTGCTGGCTTTCCTGTTTGAGTTGCCTTATTTGTTAAAGGGAACGCTTTTAAAACGTAATTAAGATTATTTGAAAAACGAGTGGAACAAATGGAGTGGGAAGACTGACCGAAGACCTGCGGAAGACATG